>JAJPUD010011050.1:30913-44182 GCA_023553655.1 Myrmecobius fasciatus | reverse complement strand
TTTCTGCATTTGATTTTGAGGTTTTTATGCCCTAACACATGATCAATTTCTGTATAAGTTCCATGAACCCCTGAGAAAAAAAAGTATATTCCCTTCTATCACCATTCAATTTCCTCCAGAGATCTATCATACCTAACTTTCCTAGCCTTTTGTTTACCTCCCTAACTTCTTTCTTATTTATTTTGTGATTTGATTTATCTAATTCTGAGAGAGCAAGGTTGAGATCCCCCACTAGTATAGTATTGCTGTCTGTCTCTCCTTGCATCTCTGTTAGTTTCTCCTCTAGGAATTTGGATGCTATAACACTTGGTGCATATATGTTAAGTATTGATCCCACTTCATTGTCTATGGAACCCTTTAGTAAAATATAGTTTCCTTCCTTATCTCTTTTAATTAGATCTATTTTTGTTTTTACTTGATCCCAGATAAAGTTTGCTACCCCTGCCTTTCTTTGTTCACCTGAAGCATAGAAGATTCTGCTCCAGCCCTTTACCTTCACTCTGTTTGTATCTCTACATTTTAGATGTGTTTCTTTTAAACAACATATTGTAGGATTCTGGCTTTTAATCCAGTCTGTTCCCTGCTTCTGTTTTATGGGAAAGTTCATCCCATTCACATTCACAGTTAAAATAACTATATCTGTAGTCCCTGCCATCTTATTTACCCAGAGTTATGATTTTCTCTTCCCTTTCCCCTCTCTCCCTTCCCCCCTCCTCAGTACTTTATTTTTGATGACCACCTCCCACCAAACAGTGGTGTCCTCCCCCTTTGGATTCCGTCCCTCCCCTTTATAGCTTTCCCCTAATCCTTCTATTAGTCTATCCCTTTGCTTTCCTCCTATACTTCCCACCTTCCCACAAGGAGGGTAAGGCCTTTCTATGAAGCCAAATGTGTCTGATATACTCTCTTAGAGTACAATCTAATGAGAGTAAGGTTTACACAATACTCATCTCCCATCCTACTTTCCCTCAATTATATTAAATCTTCTATGTCTCTTTATGAGATTTTGCCTTATTTTAACTCCTTTATTTTTACTTTATTTTCCCTCCTTTCCCCCCTTTTTCTTTTTAGTATGATATCCCTTCCACCTCTAATTTCTTTTCCATTATTATCAAAGAAAAATCAAATTATACCCTTGTTCTTTAAGGACACCTATAGTAGAAATATAGTTCTCAAGAGTTCTTTCCTTTTTACTTTTTTATGCTTCTCTTGAGTTCTGTATTTGGAGGTCAAAATTTTGTTCAGATCTGGTCTTTTCATTATAAATAGGTGAAATTCTCCTGTATCATTCTTCCCTGGAAGATGATGCTCATTCTAGCTGGATAACTTATTCTTGGCTGTAATCCAAGTTTTTTGCCTTTCAGAATATCTGATTCCAGGCCTTTTGATCTTTTAATGTGGAACCTCACAGATCTTGTGGAATTCTAATTAGAGTTCCTCATTATTTAAACTGTTTCTTACTAGCTGCTTGCAATACCCTTTCCTTGGTGCAATAGTTCTGAAATTTGGCCATGATATTCCTTGGGGTTTTAACTTTGGGGTCTCTTTCAGGAGGTGATCGGTGAATTCTTTCAATGCCAATTTTGCCTTCTGATTCTAAAACATCAGGGCAATTCTCTTTCATGATTTCCTGGAAGATAGCATCAAGGTTTTTTTTTTTTCATCGTGGCTTTCAGGGAGTCCTAATAATCCTTAGATTGTCTCTCCTGGATCTGTTTTCCAAGTCAGTTGTTTTTCCTAGGAGATATTTCATATTTTCTTCTATTTTTTCATTTTTTTTGTTTTTGTTTGATTGATTCTTGAAGTCTTATTGAGTCATTTACTTATATTTGTTCAATTTTAATTTTTAAAGTATTATTTCCTTCAGTTATCTTTTTAGCTCCTTTTGTAGCTGGCCAGTTGAATTTCTTGATTCAATGCTTTATTTTTCCATTTTGCCAGTTTTATTTTTCAGTGTATTGTTGTCTTTTTCTAATTCACCAGTTTTGTTTTTCAGTCAATTGTTGTCTTTTTCCAATTCACCATTTTTATTTTCCAGTGAATTGGTGATTTTTTCCAATTCACCAATTTTGTTTTTCAGTGAATTGTTTTCTTTTTCCAATTCACCAGTCCTGTTTTCCAGTTTTTGATATCTCTGTTGCACTGATCTCAATTTATTCCCCATTCTTCTTCTAGCTCTCTTTTGAGATTCTTTACGCAATCTTCCAGATAAGTCTTCTGAAAGGGAGAGCAGCTTAAGTACACCTTTTGTAAATGGGGGATCATCTGCAATTGTTTGCAGAACCTCAGGATCTGGGGACTACTCTACTTTCTCTCAGTAGAAGCTGTCTATGGTGAGAACTCTGTTCTGCTTCTTACTCATTGTTTTGAGCTGAAGTATCAGTCACCGGCAGGGGATTCTGGCATGTTTTCACTTTGCCCTGCGTCAGTTTGCTGAGTTGATTTCCATTCTGAGGCTGGGAAGCTAGATCTGCACTACGACCCCGTTTTCAGTTGCTCCCAATCCACTCTTTACCAAAGGCAGATCTGCCAAAGTACCTGTCCACAAGCAGAGCAAAGTGGCCCAGGCATCTCCCAGGGGCTTCCTGGGTGCCTAAAATCTGCTTCTGTAGCACCCCAACTTCTGCCCTGGGCGTGCAGACGTCTGATCTTGGCCAACAGCCGATTCCCCTGAGGCTAACCTTCTCTGGAGTTTTTTCAAAGTAGATTGTTGATAGAAGTGTGGTGTAGTCCAAGTGTTTGGCAGAGCCCTCACTTCCGAACCAGTTCTGAGGCTCAATTTGTCTGGGTCTGAGGGAAGGTCTCAGGAGCTCACAGAGAACACTGTCTGCAGTTCGACATCTTGGCTCCGCCCTCTCTCTAGTGAATCTTACACTACAATATGTGAGTGAAGTTAGTGACATTGCTTCAGTGTTTAAAATGGCCATGTCAAAAATCAAGTACCAATATCACTGATTCATGTAGCCATCTATCCAAGTTACCAAGAGATAAAAGCTGTTTCCACAGTATTTAAATATGATTTTAGAGCTTTATTTGACCTTGTATTGTATATCATTTTATCCTACAAAATTCTCACTGCCTACTTATAGCCCCAAAGGGAAAAATACAGATTTGATCATGGAAACAATTTATACAATGGGGCAAGTTCACCACAGTAGCAATAATGAGTTTGCCTATGTTTGCATGTATTGTTTCTCAATTTTAATTAGAACTATATGGATTTGAATTCCCTAATTATAAAACTGAAATGAAATGTGACATAAATTTCAGTCACAAACCATTTGGGGTCCTTTTCATCATTCCATCTGAGAGAAAGAAAGCATTAGCAGCAAAGATATAAACCACTTCCCCTAAGATTATCAGTAGAGAGTGAGTCATTGAGTTAATCAAAATCAATTAAATTTTCACACAGAAGTGTGGTGTTATGATTCATTTTAAGGGCAACATGATCAGGCTGTATCCTAGCACTGTTGGACCTCACTGCTGCAATTAACTTTGCACTGAAATTGTGGCAACACCTTAGCATAAACACAAAATCAGAAATCACTTATAACAACCTTTTTAAGGCAATGTGAGGTCTTGCTCATAATTTTATTTTTTTTAATTGACTGGAATATATCTTCCCTTACAGAATTTATTCTTGATTTGCAAAATATTTTATGGGGGCAATGAATAAATTATGATTATTAATATTAATGTTAATGATACCAAAATTATGTTCTTTACAGGTGAATTTTTTTTCCTAAATCAGGGCAACTTAGATGAAATGACAACACATTATGCATTTAGCTGGATCTATGGAAATTCTTTTTTTTTTTTTTTTTTTTGCTTTTTGCTGAGGCAATTGGGTTAAGTGACTTGCCCAGGGTCACACAGCTAGGAAGTGTCTGAGACCAGATTTGAACTCAGGTCCTCCTGACTTCAGGGCTGGTGCTCTAACCACTGCACCACCTAACTGCCTCGATCTATGGAAATTCTAAACTTTATCATAGCAAAATATAATTTATCATTTTCAAATATGTATAGAGTTCAAAAGTTTTAGGACTTTGATGAGCACACCCAATTCTTTTAATTAATAACTTTCACATCTGACAAGTTACGCTGGTGAATCACACTTGATTACTTTGACAAAACAAGGAAAGAAATGACAACCACAAAGTTAGGAGTCTCCGTCAGAATATAATAAGCAAAAACCTGAAGGGTTTGTGATTTCCTGAGAGTAGAAAAATTATTCTCATGGGAAATAAGAAAGATTTTTTACGTAATTGTGGCTTAGTAGATAAATACTAAATATTTTTTCTTATTCATGGCTTAGTCTTTGACCATATTCTCACAACTAATGTGATATTTGAGCCCAAGTGTCTTTGTCTGACCTCATAATAACTCTTTGGATATATTATAAAAACAAAACTGATGACTATATACACAGTCGATTGCCAATTCCATTTTAGGATTTCCTGGCTTCAGGAAGGTCCATAAGTCTACCCAACATCCCACTACATCTCACAACTATGAGTTAATATCTTAAGTATTTTATTTCTGCCACTTCAAGCCCATGGATAAGAAGTTGGAAGGGAATTTCTCATTTTAAGCTTCTATTTTATTCATACAAAGGCTTTGTTTATCATTAAAGACATACTTTGAGCATCAATATATAATGATAAAATTATACTGATGGAATTCTGCTCATCTGAAGGTTGTATGGTATGACTGAAGAACCTCATTTCAACTATAACATTCTGCTTCTGTGAATTGGATAGATTCAAAGGATACAGCAGCAGAAATCTACTAGATAGGATGTAATGTCATAGAATTCAGTTAACAAGGGAAGTCTCAAGCAGGATGAGAAGTAACATTCTTCCTGATTATATGTTCGTATTCTGATTGCCATGGCCTCATCTTTGGTAGGTCAGGCCCATTCAGTTGCCTCACTCACCAGAAAAGAATTCTTCAGATTTTGACTCATTAGAATCATCTTGATTACCTTTGGTGTAAGGAATTTGACCCAGGAGTCTTTCTCAAAGGGAAAACTACATCTTTCTAAGTAACTGAGATTTATTATACTGAAGAGTTTTGCACTGGAAAGTTGTGTATACTCTGTCACTAATACTTCATGAATATGAATGTCATTTTCCCTCTTCAACTTGATTTTCACTTCTAAGAATGGGAATTAAAACAATTTATTATTGCTGATGTAGAAAATATTTTGTAAATCATAAAACACCATAAGAATGTGAGTTGCTTTAATGTTTACTGTTTGTTATTCTCTTTGAGTTTTATTTATTTGGGGGTTACTTATTTATTTTTTGGGCCTGTGATGGCATTGGTATAAGGAAATACTGACAACACAATACTCTCTACTAGGAGAAAACAGTCAACTTCACCATGACATTGTTTTAAAGTCAAGTAAAGCAGAGTAGTCAAACAACAGGACACACAGACCACATAAGGTCCATGACACTGTCAACAAAATTAAAATGTAATTGGGAAATATTAAACAAATTGCATGAAAATACAATGAAATATTAAATATTAAAATGTGGTTTTCTTTGTCAACATGAACCTTATAGGGAACCTTATATATGGTTTAATCTGTTCTATTTGACTTGACAAATCTAAGGCAGTTAAAGATAAAGAGATTGTTCAAGTGACTTAACATGTAGGTATCAGAGTCTGCACTTTAATAGAACTCTCTTTGATAGCAAGACTAGTTCTCTATCCATCATAAATTGCTTAGCTTCGTGGTTGTAGTTGGTTGTGATAGTTGATTTGAGTCATCATCAGTTTGTTCATATATAAACAGTGGGCTTCATTTTATTAAACCCTATATTGGGGGTCCTCTTAGCCTGCAGAAAATCTCATGCTTTTAGTAATAGGTTCTAACCCCACTACATGAATCATTTGATTTTGGCACAGAGTCAGTTGTAGAAAAGCCTGATAAAAATAAGGGACAAAGAGGGTCTGGACTTTTGAGCATTATTGTTGATTAGAAGTGCCTAGTGAGATAATCACATAGTACTGAGAAAATAATTATTGCTTTTAGAATAAATAAGTCATCTTATTCTGGACCATCCACCTGTTAAAGATTTTGCAAAGGCAAATTATATTAATTTGCTGAAAGAAATGTATTAATCAGTTAACCCACAAATATTCATTTAGCCCTTATTGTACTTAAGATTGGATGCCTTGATTTAGTGAAATATAAAGTATGAAGTTTAAGTAGTTGGAGAGAGGAGATATGGAGATAATTTATAAATTGATGGTGATTCAAGGCGGTTCCAATAAATGTGTGATAGTGTTATACATAGAGAGAGAACTATAGAGACTAAAGTTGGATCAAAACATAGTATTTTCATTTTCTTGATTTTTAAAATTGATTATGTATTCTTTCTTAGGTTTTTTTCATCCCCCTTTAATCTGATTTTTTGCACAATACAACAAATATGGAAATATATTTAGAAGAATTGCATATATTTAATATCAGATTACTTGCTGTCTTGGGGAGGATGGAAGGGCAAGAGGAGAGAAAAGGAGAAAAAATTGTAGCAATGTTTTGCAAGGAGGAATGTTGAAAACTATCTTTGCATATATTTGGATAAATAAAATACTATTAAAATAAATGAATGATGGAATACCCTGCATTAGCCACATTTTTGTCAAAATTATAAACACATTAGGAGTTTGGAGAATGAAAAGTAAAAATGAATTAATTTGTTCCTCATTTCCTGGTATAATTAATTGACAGGACTTTACCAGGAATTTTTCTTTGGAATAAATTCTCCACAAACAGTGATTAATACAAGCCTTGGAAATGAACCATACAATGTTAAAGAAAGTCCACTCTATTTAAATTTAAATTTAAAGAACTTCAGCTATTCCCTTGGTCAAATTTGGGGACATTCTAGATATCATTTTTTTATATGTAAAGTGAAAGAGAGGATATTAGAAGAGAGAAATTTTGCGGTCACTTCTAGCTCAAAGATTTAGAACTGGAAAGTATCTTGGAGATTATCTAGTCTTGGTTAGGTGGTTGATTATTGTCCTTTATTCTTTTAAGAGGATGAAAATGAAATCCCTATTTTAGAGTTAATTTCTAGTCTGACTGCCTGATCAGAACAGCATGAATGCTCTGCCACAGATTAGGTTCAAATAGTCCAGTATTTTAGGTGAATTCTCTAAATTTGCACATTTCATATTTCTTTTGAGTTACATAAGTTCCCCATTGTTCATATTATACAGCACCTTCTCTGGGGGAAAACCTGTGCCAGTATCTCCCATGTCACATAATTAATTCCAAAGTTCTTAAGAGAAAAGATGAAAGTTTCTTGTATCACTTTTATTGAGCACCATTTAAATGTTTGTCCTGCATGAGTTCTTTGTGGAAAGCATATGCTTAGCATTCAAACAATGTGGCCTGCCCAATGGAGTTGTACTTTCTGTAATAGAATTTCAGTGCTTGTTAGTTTTGTTACAAAAAAGTATCTCAGTGTTTGGTATCTTAGTCTACAAAGTGATCTTTAGAATCTTTCCGAGACAATTCAGATGAAAATGATTCCGTTTCCTAACATGGTCCTGGTACATAGTCCAGATTTCATAGATTAACAATAATGAGTTCAATATAAAGGCTTTATAGATTTTCATTTTGGTAATGAACCTAATTACCTCTTCTGTCACACTTTTCTTCAGGGCCTCCCCAAAATTGAGCTATTTCTAGCAATAGGTGTGTCAATCTTAATATCAATGTGTACTTCCCTGGAAAGTATATTAACAAGATAAGTGAATTTATACATTCAAAACTTCCCATTTACTGCAATCAAGAGATCCACATATGGATGGTGTAGTGCTGACTGATGGCATACCTATGTATTCTTGGTATTAATTGCTAGGCCAAATTTGAAAAAAAAACAGTAGAAATATAATCTATACTCCATAGCTCCTCGATTTTATCTAGCCTTGAATAAGCAACTCTTTCATAGCATCCATGGCAAGAAGACAGAAATGAGCTTTAGAAATCAATAGTATATTGAAATATTTTCTTTAAAAGATGTATGAAAAAATGACTTAATATTAATATGACATCTCTCTTTTGGCAAGAAATTGTTGGTGTGCATTTGTGTGGTATATATTTAGGTGTGTGTGTGTGTGTGTGTGTGTGTATTTGTGTATATGTGTGTATAGCCCTCTCCATTGTATCCATTTTAGGGATAATACCCAAGACATAAAGAAAAGGGAGTTACATTTGTTCTTAATTATCTTAATTAAACAACTATTCTCTTGGGGATTCATGACTAGTAAGAAGGTTAATGATCATGGGAATCATATGAAATTTTTTCAGGGCCAAAAATATAATAGAAAGACACTATGTGAGAGTTTATATGCTTTATTTAGCTGATATAATATAATGCCCCCCCACCCTCACAGAGTACTGGGAAGTTATATAAAATGTAGGTTAACATTACTTTTTAGAAATTAATAGGACAGGAGAAAATTATCTTCTTCAATTCCTAAATCAAATTGTATTTGATTATTATTCCTAAATCAAATATATACATTCAAAATAAAATATTTTGACTCCCTGATTTATTAGGCTATAAATATTCACCAACCTCAGCACACAATAATAATATTATATAATAGTAATGCCATGATTCTATAATTTTTGGACCCTTGATAGATATTCCTACTGGTGACAATGACCTAAAACCAATAATAATAGTACCTTAAAATATTTTACATCAAATTTCTATTAGAATCCAAATATTTTTTTAAATAACATAAATAGTTAAAAATGGCTTATACTTGGAATGCTTGACTTGCTTAAATTAAATACTGCTATAATAAAAATTGTTCTAGCCTAATTGTGGTAGCCATATCATGCTACCAAGTAGGCCTTGGTATGTTACCAATTTTTTTTCCCTAAAATTGGCATAAAAGATATTAAAAGCACAAGACATCTGAAAAACCTTAGATCGATTTAAGTGGGGATCCCTTCTACAATGGGCAAAGGAAGTGGGTCATTTGTATATTGATTATGAGAGAGAAAAGCAATGGCATACCAGTACCTTCCAGTTCGAAAGAAGTAAAAAAAAAGCTTTCAATATACAAGCCAAATTCTCTGTGGAAGGTTTCAGCTATAATTATAAGAGAGTTGCTGAGAAGTTGATTATTAGAATAGAAAGTGGAAAGATAAACCCCATAAATGAAATCAGATTCCTAAAAGTATTTAAGTATTGTTATGGAGTAACTCTCTTAGGAAGAAAATATTGCAATACTGTCTTTAAAAAGGACAAAAAAAAAACATTCATTGAAATTGACTGAATTTCTAATTGGTATTCATTTCCAATTCTTGCAAAGTAACATGGTAAATGCAAAACAAATCACTAGAACTAGCAGTACTTAAAATGTGTATGTCATTTAGCTCACCAAGTCTATTATTTTTTTTTCCCTGAGGCTATCTACTGCTTAGGCTTCATGGCAAGAAAAACAGTTCCTGTGTGGTCATTTCTATGCATTAAATAATTTAAAATTTTCTGAGGAGGGGGCGGAGCCAAGATGGCGAATTGCAGACAGCGTTCTCTGTGAAATCCTGGGACCTTCCCTCAGACCCAGACAAAGTGAGCCTTCAAACTGGTTTTGGAGTGAGGGCTCCGTCAAACATTTGGACTACAACGCACTTCTTTCAAAAATCTACCTTGAAAGAACTCCAGGGAAGGTTAGCCTCAGGGGAAATCGGCCTCTGGTCACAATCAGACTCCAGCCGGGGCAGAAGTCAGGGCTGCGATAGAGGGGCGGTTTTTAGGCACCCAGGAAGCCCCTGGGAGATGCCTGGGCCACTTTGCTCTGCTTTCGGACAGGTGCTTTGGAAGATCTGCCTTTGGTAAAGGGTGGATCGAGAGCAGCTGAAAACAAGGTCCTAGTGCGAATCTGGCCCGACCAGCCTCAGACCAGAAGTCAACTCGGCAAACTGCCCCAGGGCAAATACAAATTGTTGCAGTATTCTCTGCTTTCAACCACTATCCCAACTTTAAATCATAAGCAAGAAGCAGAAGAGAGCTCTCACCATAGAAAGCTTTTATGGAGAAAAAATAGAACAGTCCCCAGATCCTGACATTATGGAAACAATCCAAGATGAAGCCACAAAGGCAGACTTAAGTTGGTCTCCCTTTCAGAAGGCTTACCTGGAAGATTGCATTAAGAATCTCAAAAGAGAGCTAGAAGCAGAATGGGGAAATAAATTGAGATCAGGACAACAGAAATATCAAAAATTGGAAAATAGGACTGGTGAATTGGAAAAAGACAACAATTCACTGAAAAATAAAACTGGCAAAATGGAAAAAGAATGCATTGAATCAAGAAATTCAATTGGCCAGCTACAAAAGGAGCTAAAAAAGATAACTGAAGGAAATAATATTTTAAAAATTAAAATTGAACAAATAGAAGTAAATGACTCAATAAGACTTCAAGAATCAGTCACACAAAAACAAAAAAAAATGAAAAAAATAGAAGAAAATATGAAATATCTCCTAGGAAAAACAACTGACTTGGAAAACAGATCCAAGAGAGACAATTTAAGGATTATCGGACTCCCTGAAAGCCACGATGAAAAAAAGAACCTGGATGCTATCTTCCAGGAAATCATGAAAGAGAATTGCCCTGATGTTTTAGAATCAGAAGACAAAGTTGGCATTGAAAGAATTCACCGATCACCTCCAGAAAGAGACCCCAAAATTAAAACCCCAAGGAATATCATGGCCAAATTTCAGGACTATCTCACCAAGGAAAATATTGCAAGCAGCTAGAAAGAAACAGTTCTAATACCGAAGAACTGTAATTAGAATTACACAGGATCTGTCAGCTTCCACTTTAAAGGATCGAAGGGCCTGGAATCAGATATTCCGAAAGGCAAAAGAACTTGGATTACAGCCAAGAATAAGTTATCCAGCTAGAATGAGCATCATCTTCCAGGGAAGAAGATGGTCATTCAATGATACAGGAGAATTTCACCTATTTCTAATGAAAAGACCAGATCTGAACAAAAAATTTGACCTCCAAATAGAGAACTCAAGAGAAGCATAAGAAGGTAAAAAGGAAAACTCTTGAAAACTATATTCCTACTATAGGTATCCTTAAAGAATGGCAGCATAATTTGATTTTTCTTTGATAATAATGGAAAAGAAATTAGAGGTGGAAGGGATACCATACTGAAAAAAAAAGGGGGGGAGGGGAGAAAGGAGGTAAAATAAGGCAAAATCTCATAAAGAGACATAGGAGAACTAATATAATTGAGGGAAAGTAGGAAGGGAGATGAGTATTGTGTAAACCTTACTCTCATTAGATTGTACTCTAAGAGAGTATATCAGACACATTTGGCTTCATAGAAAGGCCTTACCCTCCTTGTGGGAAGGTGGGAAGTATAGGAGGAAAGCGAAGGGATAGACTAATAGAAGGATTAGGGGTAAGGTATAAAGGGGAGGGAGGGACTCTAAAGGGAGGAGGATTATTGGAGAGAGGTGGTCATCAAGATCAAAGTACTGGGGAGGGGGAAAGGGAGAAAGGGGAAAGGGAAGAGAAAATCATAACTCTGGGTAAATAAGATGGCAGGGAATACACATATAGTTATTTTAACTGTGAATGTGAGTGGGATGAACTCTCCCATAAAACGGAAGTGTGTAGCGGACTGGATTAAAAGCCAAAATCCTACAATATGTTGTTTACCAGAAACACATCTAAAGCATAGAGATACATACAGAGTGAAGGTAAAGGGCTGGAGGAGATTCTTCTATGCTTCAGGTGAACAAAGAAAGGCAGGTATAGCAATCCTTATCTCAGATCAAGTAAAAACAAAAATAGAACTAATTAAAAGAGATAAGGAAGGAAACTATATTTTACTAAAGGGTTCCATAGACAATGAAGCAGTATCAATACTTAACATATATGCACCAAGTGGTATAGCATCCAAATTCCTAGAGGAGAAACTAACAGATATGCAAGGAGAAATAGAGAGTAATACTATACTAATGGGAGATCTCAACTTTGCTCTCTCAGAGTTAGATAAATCAAATCACAAAATAAATAAGAAAGAAGTTAGGGAGGTTAACAAAAGGCTAGAAAAGTTAGGTATGATAGATCTCTGGAGGAAATTGAATGGCGATAGAAGGGAGGATACTTTTTTCTCAGGGGTTCATGGAACTTATACAGAAATTGATCATGTGTTATGGCATAAAAACCTCAAAATCAAATGTAGAAAGGCAGACATAGTAAATGCATCCTTCTCAGATCATGATGCAATAAAACTCACATGTAATACAAGGCCAGGAGAAAAGAGACCACAAGTTATTTGGAAATTAAATAATCTAATCCTGAATAACGAATGGGTGAAAGAGCAAATTATAGACACAATCGAAAATTTCATCCAGGAGAATGACAATAATGAGACAACATACCAAAATTTGTGGGACATGGCTAAAGCGGTTATAATGGGTAATTTTATATCTCTAGATGCTTACTTGCGTAAAACAGAGAAAGAGAAGATCAAGGAACTAGGCTTACAATTAAAAAAGCTAGAAAAATACCAAATTAAAAACCCTCAATTAAATACCAAATTGGAAATTCTGAAAATTAAAGGGGAGATCAATGAAATCGAAAATAAGAAAACTATTGAATTAATAAATAAAACTAAGAGTTGGTTTTATGAAAAAAGAAACAACAAAATAGATAAGCCTTTAGTTAATTTGATTAGAAAAAGGAAAGAGGAAAATCCAATTATTAGTCTCAAAAATGATGAGAGTACTTTCCTCCAATGAAGAGGAAATTAGAGTAATAATTAGGAGTTTCTTTGCCCAACTTTATGCCAGTAAGTTTGATAATGTAAATGAAATGGAGGAATATCTACAAAAATATAGATTTCCAAAGTTAACAGAAGAAGATGTAAATTATTTAAATAGCCCTATTTTGGAAAAAGAAATAGAACAAGCTATTAATCAAAACCCTAAGAAAACATCTCCAGGGCCAGATGGATTTACATGTGAATTTTATCAAACATTCAAAGAACAATTAATCCCAATACTATATAAACTATTTGAAAAAGTAGGGAAAGAAGGTGTACTACCAAATTCCTTCTATGACACAGATATGGTGCTGATAGCTAAACCAAGTAGGGAGAAAACTGAGAAAGAAAACTATAGACCCATTTCCCTAATGAATATTGATGCAAAAATTTTAAATAAGATTTTAGCAACAAGATTACAGAAAGTCATCCCCAGGATAATA
>JAJPUD010011050.1:0-21143 GCA_023553655.1 Myrmecobius fasciatus | reverse complement strand
TCTCTCTCTCTCTCTCTCTCTCTCTCTCTCTCTCTCTCTCTCTCTCTCTCTCTCTCTTTGGTGGGGCACCATAATTTCATAAATATGTATACATATACTGGATTTAACATATATTTCTACCATGTTTCACATATATTGGACTACTTATCATCTAGCAGCAGGCATGAGTGAATGGAAGAATTGGAACATGGGGTTTTTCAAGAGCTAATGTTGAAGAATTGACAGTGCTTATGTTTCAAAAAATAAAAAGCTTAAAAAACAAACAAACATCTTTTTCTATCCATAGGAACATTCATCAGTAGAATCCTCACGCATTACTAAAACAAGGTCTCCCTCCTTTTTTACCTCTTTTTATAATTCCCTCCCACTCCTAACCCATTCCTCCAAAGACTCTTCTCTTCTTTCAATTGTCAGCATTCACCTTTCCTGCTTTGCTAGTTCCCAATTTGAATTATACAGAAGCCATAGTCGTTTAGATGTTCCTCCTCCCCTCACCATTCTAGATCCCTTTCCATTTTGAAAAGTAATATAATATATATAAAATTAACTTGTAGCAAAATTATTCTGAAATTCTGTACATAATACCTCAGGTTTACTTCTTCACAATTAAATTTCTTCAGATTTTCATCTTTACATCTATCTCTTTGTAGGTATTTAGAAAGTAAATTCTTATAAGTCTCTGTTCTCACACTGTTCTCACACTGTGATATTGCTGTCCTTAACTATTTTTTTTTTCTTTCACTTCTCTTACATTTGTATTGTCTGAAGTTTTTAAGAAGTAACAATCCAAGAAGGAACAAAATACCTTTTGTTATTGAAATTCATCTTTTATTTATTTATTTATTTTTTCGTGTGTGGTTAACTTCTGGAAAAATAGATCTTGGACTGCATCCAGAACTCCATTTCTCTTTGGAAGACATTTCATTCTTGCCTGTATTTTCAGGGGGATGCAAAATATTCTTGTGTTATTTAGCTTTTATTCCCTGTCATCTAACATTATTTCTCCCAGTTACTTAAAAATGCCGTTTATCCATTGAATTGTTCATTTTAAACATCATATATTTTGGAGTTTTTAGTTTCAATGTTGTTTTTCCTGGATTCAGTTTGTGTATTGTTGGCATTCTCTTTTCAGAAATTCTGGACAATTTTGTTGTATTATTTCTTTAAATGTAGTGTTTATATTTTGTTTCTCTTTTTCAAAATGTGTTTAATTTGCAGTGGGTATTCTGAGTAATCTGTAATATTAATGTCTTTGCATCATTTCTTTGAGCTCAATACATTTTGTTTTACTAGAGAAAATTTTATTTTAACACTATTGTCATCTGCTTTTCATTTTCTACCTTCTTCTTCCACTGAATAAAAACTTTCATTTGTAGTAACAATCATTTTTCCTGTGATTCTTTGGCAAGAATTTCCATAATCAATTCATTTTCCCCTAATTATGTATTTTCTGTAGGCCATAATTCTTGTTCTCATAATTCTCATTTATCTTTAAACCACTCAGGAACAAGGGTCTGTATTTATTGGTTCTGAAATCCCACAAGTTCCTTTATCTCTATGGACTATTGAATCATTTCTACTTTTTAAATTTTAATCATTCATAGAAATCTTAAATCATTCATTAAATCTTAATGCCATATTTTCTTCTGTGTTATTGTTTCTCCTTTTGTTCTATCTGTTTGTTTTCAAGGTCTTTGAATTCCTTCTGCCTGAGATAACCACACTTATTTGCTTTTTTCCCCTTATCATTTCCCTCAGATAGCTTCCCTCTGGTGGTGATTTCCTTGGAAGCTGAATGTCAAAATTTCTCAGGCCCTCTAGTTACCAGTCATGTTTTCTACTTGGATTGAAATATAATTTATGAAATTAATAAATGGAATAAAGTATATTCAATTCCTGCAGTGTTTGCCAAAAAATGGAAAAAAATATGACTGGTTTTATGAAATAGGACTATAATCACACTTTAATAACCACAGAGGATGCAGATATAAAATTGCCTAGAAAGTATAGAAGTAGGGGCAGCTAGGTGGCACAGTGGATAGAGCACCAGCCCTGAAGCCAGGAAGACCTGAGTTCAAATCTGGTCTCAGATACTTCCAAGCTCTGTGACCCTGGGCAAGTCACTTAACCCCAATTGCCTCAGCAAAAAAAAAAAAAAAAAAAAAAGTATAGAAATAAATGATGAAAGGCACAAAGATGTAGACACTTGCCATAGAGACAGGATCATGAAGGAAGCCAGGCAACATGAGGAAGAGATTAGGAGAGATGCAAAGAATATCACTCACATAACCATGGGATTTTTTGACAGCATGTACTCTTAGGAGATGGAAATTTGGGATGTGGAGGAATGTGAGATCTGATATTTATAGGGTATTGAGTGAAAAATAGAATAGATCTTATCTGTTCCACCTTGAAGTTAGTTAACCAACACATTCAAATTTTTAAAGTTAGCCTGTTAATTTAATCTCAAAATGAAAAGGACCATTTTATAATTTATTGTTTTTTACTGTAAAGTTCTGGAATTTGTGTAAGTTATACCTAAAATGGGACCAAAAAATTAAAACAAAACAGAGCAACAGACTGACAATAGGATCTAGATAGCTTCCCCTTATTCAGCATGTCAAAACATATGAATTTTGGTTACTACATAATACAATTTCCAAATTATTAATTATTTTATCCATGGGATGGTTTGTATATGATTTTTCAAGTTCCCTTTTCTAATTTGACTTCCTACTACTAGCCTTTTATACTGAGTACTTACAACAAATTTACTTACTATAATTATTAGATGGTATTTAGGGAACAAAAACAAAATACAATTTTAACACATAAAACCACAGATGACTTTGAAAGAATATAATTGTCCTCATCTAGATGTTGGGCTTTTCCCCTTTGATTTAATGGAATACTACACAGTCCCCTCATCCTAAATATACAGTTCATTACATAGGTTCCTCAGTGGTAGTGAAAAAGGGAAGAGTGGTGTTGGCTGTAGACTTTTTCTTGCAAGTCTGTGAGTCTAGTTGACTGGTGGGGAAGACTATGCTAATGAATTCAAGATATGTATTTGTTCATGAATAATTTTTTATCCTTTTTTGTGGGAGTGGGGGGTCTCTAGTATCTTCAATAATGAATAATTTCTGATTGGATGAAAGTGATTGTGAGAATCAGAGAAAATGTCTAGTTCTCCATATTGTAGGTAACATAACCAAATTTTGCTGTAAGGTATGGTTAGCTGGAGTATATTAATACAAGGATAATTTCCTAGAATATGAAGTTCCCTTATAATTCCCCTGCACTTAACAGATCTCTTCTAGAGTATTGTGTTCTGTTCTGGATTCTACAATTTGGGGAAGATAATTTGAAGATAGTTTAAAGGAGAGCAAATAGAATGATTATGGATCTTTAATTAATTTCATGTGGGAATTGATTGAATGACCTGGCAATGTTTATCCTGAGGAAGATAAAACTTATAGATTGCATTATAATTACCTGTAAGTAATATGGGAAAGGCTTTATATTTAATCTCTTCCTTCTTAGATGGCTGAACAAAGAACCATAGGCCTCTTTGATATCAAGCAATTTGATTTCCCATAACCAATTTTAGTTTATTGTCAGGACAAAATTCCTGAAAATTAGTTACCCAAAAGTGAAACTGGACTGATTCTTTTTGGGTATTTTCAAGCAAAAACTGGATGATGATTTATTGGGTATGTTATAATAGTTTGTTTCCATAATTGGGTTAGATGATAAGACTGCTGAGATTATTTAAAACTTTTAAATTCTACTTTTCTAAGTAGAGGAGAGGGTAAAGATTATCTGAAATTGAAGGTGATATAACAATATAAGATATGAAATTTTTAAGAAGTCAAAATCTACTGTTTGCTTGTTTTTGTTTGTTTGTTTGTTTGTTTGTTTGTTGCCTCTATCGTGTATAATTTTCTTCCCATTTCTTATTTTGTAGTTCCAGATCTGTCATTCTTTCTTTCAGAAATTCTACTCATTTTTAAAATTCCATTATTCCTTTTATTTCCCTTTGCTTTTTAAAAAAATGTTGATTAGAAAGTTTTAATTTATGACAATTTCTATTCAGACATATTTTGAAAGACTTTCTATTTTGAGGCTTCTGTTTATTTATTTTCCAGATTCTTCTTTGTACTCCAAATATCATTTCTTTGGAATTCCTTCCTCAATCTTTAATTCCATCTCCTTCCAAAAATGCATAGATCCGTTCCTTATTTTTCTGTAACTGTTCAGTTTTGTTGGTTTCTTGCAGGGAAATTTGAAGGGAGAAATACTAATCACATTGACACTTCAATTCTTATTGTTCTTGAGGATATCTATTATATCTGTAAACAATTCTGTGCTGTGATATTTTGTACCTCCTTTTCTTCATAGGTCTAGGAAAAATCAGAATCTTTTAACTCTTGCCATTGATCAGGGAGGTAAAAAAGAAATCATGGCTATGAGATATCAGCCAGGATGGGAAGTGGGGAGGGTACATGCCACATAAATAGAATTTGAGACAAGGTGCTGGAAAACTTCATCTCTGTCTATTTAGGCTGAATATAGTAGTGTGGAGGTAAAAGTTCAAAAAAAATTAGTTGCCATTAGATCTTTCATGAAGCTTATATCTCCTGTTGTCTTTCTCTTCTTAACTTGTAAACTACGATTCAATTATTCTAACTTTGGTGTATATTTTCTTTCTTTTTTGAGATTGTGAGATTAAAGAAATATGTGGAAAGCAACTACTCTTCTATACTGTTGATGATTTCAAACATCAAAGTCACTGATTATTTGGTACCATGAAGGTAATGGGATCTATGTAGTATTTTAAATGTTTTAAGCAGACAATAGAGACTATAAGAATTAAAAGGGTATTGTGAGTGAATCAATAACCATTTATTAAGTTACTATAATGATCCAGGCACTCTACTAAGTACTGGGGACACACAAGTGGCAAAAGACGGTGTCTTCCCTTAAGAAACTTATCTCAGATTGTCTCACATTTATAAGAATTCAAGCCATTCTCCAATTGAAAAATGGTCAAAAGATATGAACAGACAATTTTCAGAAGATGAAATTAAAACTATTTATAGTCATATGAAAAGGTGCTCCAAATCACTATTGATCAGAGAAATGCAAATTAAGACAACTCTGAGGTACCACTACACACCTGTCAGATTGGCTAAAATGACAGGAAAAGACAACAGTGAATGTTGGAGGGGATGTGGGAAGACTGGGACACTGATGCATTGTTGGTGGAGCTGTGAACAGATCCAACCATTCTGAAGAGAAATTTGGAGCTATGCTCAAAAAGTTATCACACTATGCATACCCTTTGACCCAGCAGTGTTTCTATTGGGCTTATATCCCAAAGAAATCATAAAAGAAGGAAAGGGCCCCACATGTGCAAGAATGTTTGTGGCAGCTCTTTTTGTAGTGGCTAGAAACTGGAAACTGAATGGATGCCCATAAATTGGAGAGTGGCTGAATAAATTATGGTATATGAATGTTATGGAATATTATTGCTCTGTAAGAAATGACCAGCAGGACGATTTCAGAGAGGCCTGGAGAGACTTGTATGAACTGATGCTGAGGGAGATGAGCAGAACCAGGAGATCGTTGTAAACGGCAACAACAGTACTATATGAGGATCAGTTCTAAGGGTCATGACTTTCTTCAACAATGAAATGCTTCAAACCAATTCCAATTGTTCAGTGAAGAAGGCCATATACACTCAGAGAGAGGGATGTGAAATGTGGACCACAACACATTTTCATGTTCTCTATTGATGTTTGCTTGCATTGTATTTCCTTTATCGGATTATTCTTTTTTATAGAAACTATTTCTCCTGAAAAAAAAATGATGTGTGGCAATAACTATACATATATTCGATTTAAGTATTCTAACATAATTATCATGTAGTGGATATCCTGCTATCTAGGGGAGGGGTGGGGAATAGGGGGGAAATTTGTAATAGAAAGCTTTGTAAGGGTTAATGTTTAGGAATTACCCATACATATGTTTTGCAAATAAAAAGTATTAATAAAAAAAAGAAACTTATCTCAGTTTAGACAATTACTACAACCTGCTCATGGATCTGCCACTCAAATGCATCCGATCACACCTTACCCTTATTCAATACCCAATTACCAATTCAAAGGCTCTCTATCACCTCCAATATTAAAACCAAAATTTTCCCTAGACATTCAATGTTCTTCTTGACATAGTTCTTTCTCTACTTTTCTATCGTCTTATACTTTATTCCCTAATACAATCCCATAAGTAAAGCATAAATCTCTTTCCAGTTTTGTGAACAAAACACTTTATCTCTTAGTTCTGAGTATTCTCTCTGGCTTTTGCTAATTCATGGAATGCTTTCCTTTTTCAGCTCTACCTATTGATTTCCCTATCTTCTTTTAACTCCAACCTAAAATCTTATATTTTATTGAAGTCTTTTTCAAACCTTCTTAATGCTATTTCCTTCATTCTTTTAATTAGTTCCTCTTTATCCTTATATTTTGATTTGTATATATTTGCTAACAGGTTTTTTCTTCCATTAAATTGTGATCTCACCAAGGGCAAGGAATAGGCATGTAGTAATATTTAGAAAAATTAGTGTGGTGACAGCCAGGAATATGGCAAGATACATGAGAAGTCTAATATAATATTTGCCAAGGTAATTTGTTTAGGTCCTACCATATACAAAAGAATAGTACTTGTGAATTCAACTAGCAATTATTGTACAAAATAAAGGTGATTAAGGAACTTCATTACAATTATGTTTAGTAATTTTTTTTCTCTGTGAGTAATATTTTCCCTATTTTTCTGGCTTCAAAACTGGTGTTTTAAACTGGTTAATGGTAATCATGTGTTTAGCATCCTGAGAACCATGTTGAAATTTTACCCCCCTATAGTTTACAATAGAGCAACATGTGCCATCTTTAGAAGCAAGAACTATTGGGGAAAGTCCAGTAGTTTTCCTGCATTGTTGTGAAACCTGGTGTCTTCATAGGAATTACCTTCCTAGTGCAACTTGGAATATCTTTCTACATGGGAAAAAATAAACAGCCATATAGATATCTAGGAAACCATTCATAGCAAATCTTTAAGTGAAATGTAATTTGGCTCCAGGACAGCCCTTACATCTGTTGTCTCTTCTCTTCAATAATTGTTTGAAGTCTTGCCTTTTTGGCAAGGGTTATAGCCTGTTGGTAACCATCTGTGATAGCTGGCTATGTTCCTGTAAAAATTGTAAATGGAAATCACACTTGTAAGGGAATTTCATGAGCTTTGTGTCCCTACAGAAAGAACAAAGTATTCTTATCGTATTTTATAGAACATATTTTTATTGTGATTTTTTTCTTATTGTGAATTTATAACATAGTACAATGAAATTTTTTTCCAGAGAAAGGAACGTGAATGTTTGGGTGTGATACTAAAGAAAAAAGAAAATATTCCCTTACTCAGGTAAACACACAAAGGTCATTTCCAAGTCAGTCTAAATAATAGTCACACTTGGCATACACATAGCAATTAAAAAGACTGAATTTGCCAACAAAACAAAGTAACATTGTCTTGGGAGGTCTTGCATTGTGGAAGATTTGTAATAGAACTTTTCCACTCATATATTCATGTACAGCATGTTTTATAGAGATATCATTTTATAAAGCAAAAACAAACAAACAAACAAAAAAGATGACAGTGATGGAGCCATAGGGTCTAGAACATCTATAGTAATAGTTTCATTATTATTTTCAATGATGTTTGTACTGCTATATCACAGCTGAAATACTATATTCAGCTCTGGATGCTTCATTTTAGATGGAATATTGATATATTAGAACACTGAAATAGTTCAGAAAAGAATAATGAAGATGATAAGGATAATTGAAACTATGCTATAAAACCATAACCTAGAAGAAAGACTGGAGAATAATTAGGCAAGAGAAAAGAAAATTTAGTTGGTGTAGGAAGATTAATAGGATCCCCCCACCCCAAAAAATTTTTGAAATAGGAAGAGATGGTAGACTTATTGTGCTTGGCTCTAGAGAACAGAATATTTGGGTGCAAATTAAAAGTACCTTTCAGTTCAATAAAAGTAAACTTTTTCTAGTACTTAGTACTAAACAAAGTGAAGTAATTTTCCATGAATTACAAGTATTAAGACACAAGACAAATAACTGCCTGTCATGCAATTATGAAAAGTTGGTCTATATGACTTCTCAAGTTACTTCAAACTGTAGTATTTAATCATATTAGTAATCCTTTTTCAGGGGATTAATACTGAGTATATGCATGATTTCTTGTTTTACCTTGTGGTTAGTAATATATTTAATTTTAAATAGTAAAAAGGAGAAAGAAAGTTAGAAAAAGATAAACTGTTCATTAGTATTTAAATAGAACAGAATATATATATTATATATAATGTATATATAACAGAGATACATTATATACACACATGCACTCACATATTATGTATGTATATTATGTATACACGTATTTTATTTTGTTGCAGCTCATATCTGAAATAGGTTGTTGTTGAGGTTTTGAATCAAAATGCAGCACAAATTTGAGTCTCCTGCTTTTAGTTATATTATTACATATTTGAGTGTGTATTAGAATTTTAATGAATTCCATTTCTAAAATAATAACAATTTGTCCCTTCAAATGTATTCCAAATAATATATTAAAAGGTATGAATAAATCATAAGCTCCTAAATTTTGAAGAGCAAAAACATTATTAAGTTCCAAATATGAATATCTCAAATAGAAAATATCAATTAATATTAAATGTAAGTGTTTGAAATAGTTTGATTCCTATTGAAAGGGTTCTTTACATAAATTTCATGTATGAGTAAATTTGAAAAGGTCTGTAAATTTGATTTGGAAAAACATGTATTTATTTTGACTTACTTTTACCTGAAATTAAGTATTTCTTTCAATTTTTAATTTAAAAAGAAAAAAAATCACATTATTTTGAGAATAGGTCTAGTACCACAAAAAAAGTTTCAGAATTCTTTCCTGAATCTGAAATGAATATTTATGAATAAAAGTAAAGCAAATATATTGTAAAGTAGAAACTTTAAAGGCTCTAATCTATATGTGGGATCCTTGTGGGGGTGAGGAACGTTGGGTGTTGACAGCTAAGGGCACAATTTAGGTATGATCTAATTCCCCTTCAAAACTATTTAAATAACCTCTAAAAGGCAGCACAATCTCTTTCATTTTTGAATAGCATCTAGGACCTAAATTCACTTTAAAAATGTATATAGATGAATTTAAGGTAGTTCTATGGAAGCAATGGCACATAAAATGTTTTAATTTGCCTGAGGTAGCATAGACACATATTAAATGTCTGTAGTCAGATTTCAGCTCAAACAGGTGAGTTCATACACACACAAACACAGGCACAAATATACACAAGTATGTATACAATACACATATATAATTCCTCTGAATTTAGAAATTCCCACAGGGTTATATAGAAGCTTATGTCTTCCTTGAATTCTTTGTGTCAGAGTTGACCTAATTCTTAGAATACATTGCATTATAAGTAACATGGTCAAAAGTGCTTTGCCCAAATCTGAATCAAAGGCAGCAGTTTCTTAATCTGGTTAAAGAATCTGTGCTAATGAGCTCAATTAAAATAATTCAATTAAGGAAACTATTGCCACATGAAAATCTTCTAGATAAAATACTATATTTGGCTACAGGAAGCCTTTTTCTATACCCAAGAGAAAAATTATTTAATTTCTCACTATTGGACAGATTATTAAAATCAAAGATTTCAAGAGAATTGCAGAACTGGTTAAAATAGGCATTTTATATGGATAATTTCCTACATAAATAAAATCCCAGATTCAGAGAATCCCTCCACATCACCTCTCCTCCCACCAAAAAAAGAAAAAAAAATAAAGAAAAAGAAAAGGCACTACATAGTACTGAAATATTTTTTTAATTAAAGCTTTTTATTTGCAAAGCATATGTATGGATGATTATTAAACACTGACCCTTGCAAAGCTTTCTGTTACAAATTTTTCCCCCAGCCCTCACCCCTCCCCTAGATGGCATGTAGTTTACTACATGTTAATTATGTTAAATACTTGACAAATCAAATATGTGTATACATATTTTATAGTTACCTTGTTGTGCAAGAAAAAATTGGATCTACAAGTAAAAAAAACCTGAGAAGTGAAATATAATGCAAACAGACATCAATAGAGACCATGAAAATGTTGTGTTCTGGTCCACATTCATATCCCTCTCTCTGAGTGTATATGGCTCTCCTCATCACTGAACAATTAGAACTGGTTTGAAACATCTCATTGTTGAAGAGAGCCATATCCATCAGATTTGATCAACATATACTCTAGTTGTTGCCGTGTATAATGATCTCCTGGTTCTGCTCATTTCATTCAGCATTAGTTCATGCAAGTCTCTCCAGGCCTCTCTGAAATCATCCTGCTGCTCATTTCTTACAGAACAATAATATTCCATAATATTCATATACCATAATTTATTCAGCCATTCTCCAATTGATGGGCATCTATTCAGTTTCCAGTTATTAGCCACTACAAAAAGGACTGCCACAAACATTCTTGCACATGTGGGGCCCTTTCCTTCCATTAAGATATCTTTGGGATAAAAGTCCAATAGAAACACTGCTGGGTCAAAAGGGTATGCATAGTTTGATAACTCTTTGAGCATAGTTCGAAATTGCTCTCCAGAATGGTTGGATCCATTCACAGTTCCACCAACAATGTATCAGTGTCCCAGTTTTCACACATGCCCTCCAAAATTGTCATTATCTTTTCCTCCTATCTTAGCCAACCTGAGAGGTGTGTAGTGGTAATTCAGAGTTATCTTAATTTGCATTTCTCTGATCAATAGTGATTTGGAGCACCTTTTCATATGACTAGAAATAGTTTTACTTTCATCATCTGAAAATTTCCTGCTCATATCCTTTGACCATTTATCGATTGGAGAGTGACTTGAATTCTTATAAACATGAGACAATTCTCTATATATTTTGGAAATAAGGCTTTTATCATAACCCTTAAATGTAAAGATGATTTCCCAATTTATTGTTCCCTCCTAATCTTGTCTGCATTAGTTTTGAATGTAAAACAAAACAAAACAAAACAAAACTTTTTAACTTAATATAATCAAAATTATCTATCTGGTATTCAATTAAGAGTTTCACTTCTTCTTTAGACACAAATTCATTCCTTCTCCACAAATCTGAGAGGTAAACTATCCTATGTTCCTCTACTTTGCTTATAATACCACTATATCTAAATCATGAACGCATTTAGATCTTATCTTGGTATGAGGTGTTAGGTGTGGGTCAAGCCCTAATCTCTTCCATACTAGTTTCCAATTTCTCTAGAGTTTTTGTTGAATAGTGAGTACTTATGCCAAAAGCTGGGATCTTCCCAGCACGTTGTATAAGCTGAGCTGGAGAATGAAGCTGACAGACTCAAACTCTCAGTGAGATCTCTTCGTGTTCTAGTGCTGATGGCCTCTCAGTCTGGGTTAGAAGAGCTTAGCTACCTGGCCTTGTGTTCCACCTCAGTTCATTTCAGCATGTTTAATTCTAGTTCTGTTTTTGAAAAGCCAATTTCACACTGATAAGGCCAGTATTGGGTGGTAACTATGCTTAGAGGCAAAGCAGTGTGGGTGCTCTCTGCTGCTTTAAAATCCCAGATGGGCACAGTAGGTTTTAAATTTGGTGTATTTCCTTTCTCCATGGAATCTGCTTTTGGGGGGACAATCTTTGCTAGCACCCTCCACCTCCTCCCCCCAACCTTGCTGCTTTTAAGATGCTTAGAACCTGTAGAGCAAAGTTTGCATTTCCCTAAATGCTGTCTACACCTCCAGAACCTTGGAAATTCAGGTCCTGGGGGGAGAACTGTAGAGAGAAGTGGGACCTAGGTTTTTGTATTCAGGATTCTGTACCTGATATTTCCTCTTCATTTCTATCTTTCCCACACCCAACCCCAAAGAGCTCACCAATAATTTCCACTAAGAAACACTCTAAAAAAATTTTGTGTCATTTTCCTGTTTTCTACAAAAAAAATAATAATAATTTGATGCTCATAGCACCATTCAGGTGAGTGTGACAATTGGAGTGAAGATCTTTCAGGACTATAGACTAAATTAGATAAAGCCTTAGGGCCTAAGTTCTGGTTTCCAGAGTGGAAGGGAAAGTAGTAGGTAGTTTGATTTATGAGTTGTCAAAATTCCAATTCCTAAATAAGGAAAGTAAAGCATATATAACCAATTAGAATGTATGTAAGGGGAAAGAGGGGTAGGCTTGAGATTTTCTTTGTTATGGACTGTATAAAGTTGCCAGGGATGTACTGCTCCCCAGCTTTCCCAACTCTGGACTACTTTGATCCATTGTGCGACCACCCGGTACTCATAAGTTCCTGAATAAAGCCTTTGTTCTATACCTTGAGATGCCCCTGTAGTATTGATTATTAAGATAAGGGCCTGAATATCCCACACAGTTTTGGGGGCTCATCCGGGATCCAAGGGATTCCTTGGGGAGCTGCGGGGGTCTCATTTCAGTAGCAGGCGTGCCACTGGACAATTTTGTCCAAGGGTCACTGGTTCAGAGATATTTCGCTCCTTCTGGGGAATCTAACAGCCCGAGGCAGGGGAAATTGGTATAGAACAAAGGGAAAGTGAAGAAAGAGAGAGAGGAACGGTCCTGGTGCCAGCCACAACCCAGAAAAACTGCACGTGTGGCTCCAGGTAAGCACTCGAGATGGAATAGGGGCCTTTTGGGGAGACAGAGATTAGCTCTCTAAATGTTGTTTGTTGGACTGCTTTGGCCTAATCTCGAGAGAGCTCGGGGGGGGGGGGTGTTTGGTGATAGGGTAACCTATACCAGTATAGGAAGGGAATTCCTATGGGGAATTTTGCAGTCCAAAAGAAAAATGAGGACCAGGACAAGGATAGGGGAATTTTAATCAATAGTCCTCTAGGGAATTGGTTACAAGACTGGGATGAGATCCCAAAGTACAATGCCAAAGAGGTAAAATCAGAGTTTTTTGTGTCAGAGATTTGTCTCTCTGTCTGATTTGTGTTAACTTCCCTCTCCTAAAGGAGCATCTCTTAAATGTCTGTGTAATTAGTGTCTGAGAGATCTTTGTGTGTTGTATGTGCTGGGTGTTTGGGAAACTCCGATAAGCTTTAAGAACAGGGATTGGAAAATTTGGTAATTGGCAATTTCAATGTTAAAAATGCTGGGGTTTTAAAATTTCTTATTGGAAATGTGTTTGTATTAATTTGAAACTAGCAGGAACAGAAAAGTTTGGATATTTTATAATGCTAGCAAAGAAGTTTTTTTTTTTTTTTTTTTTTTTTTTCCGCCAAACCCTGCTAGAAGGAAAAGAGCCATAAAAGTGACAATAAATTATTCTTACACAGATAACAGCTCTGCCTGGAGAGAGAGGCAGAGAGAGAACAAAGAAAGTCGATGTTAATTAGTGTTGGGAAAAAAAAAACTTGGGAGAAAAAGTTTTGGAAACTGCAGTTTAAAATTATATGTGTATGTGTGTGTATATACACATATGTGAGTATGTGTGTATGTGTATATATACATACAATCAAATGGTAAATTAGTTTGCCTGCAATATTTAATTGGAATTTGGGAAATTTATTTCAGTGAAGAAAAAAAAAGAAAAGCCATATCCTTTTGGACTTATAGGTATTGGGTTTTTATAATTACTGTTGCTTGTGCATGCTAGATTGTTATTTTGGTTGTAACATCTTAGAAATTTGTCTAAATATTGAACCATCAATACTGTAAGAAAATTTTAAAAGCTGTTTTTGATTTGATTTCAGATTGATAATAGCTTGTTTGAAAAAGTCATGATAATTTGTTACCTTCTGAAACATGCTGGGTAATTGGTAAGCATTATGAGTTGTGCTTTACATTTTGTCAACTTTGATTTTGAACATGTGTGTGAGTTTTGTTGAATTATTTAAATGTTCACTTAATTGTGAATCTTGAAAGTTTTGAAGGAAAAGGAAAGGAAAAAGACAGGAGATGAGATGGCTTTCTGTGAATAGGATATGGAATTGGAGGACAGAGAAAGAATATTATGCGTATTTAGGAAGATGGGAAAGAGGGGAACAGAATGTAGAAGAAAGTGAAGAGGATGCAGAGAAGAATAAAGGTTAGAAAGGTATTTGGGAACAGGGAGAGATGGGAAGGAATCTTTTGGTTTCAAAGATGAAGGTTTAATTCACCTCCTTTCTTTAAGAGATGAAAGGAGCAATTAGCATCTGGGGTTAAGAGAAATGGAAAAGGAAGGGGAGATATAGAAGGGAGGATTGGGATATGGCTTTGGCTGGCAGATAAGATTTTGGGGGTGTGGCACCCTAAAAAGTTAGTTTTGAGAAGTGGGAGCCTGGAAGCATGGTATGGTTGAGAGAAATGCCATGTGGAGTGGGGGGAGGAAGGGCGGCTAAGAGAAAAAAGGACGTCTTCTCAGGAGACAATCTAATTCCCCTCCCCCACCATTAAGTCTGGTCTAGCTGCCCTTTTTAGGGAACTGCAGCTCTTGGCTGATTGAAATATCAATTGATCATATTGTTTAAAGGAACAGCCTACATTTACATGCAATCTGATCTGATGGGTTTGGGGCTACTGCCAAAAAGGCTGTAGGGATTCCTCAATTGGAGGAAGCTGATGTATTAATTTCTCCATTCTTGAAAATAAATTATTAATGTTAGATCTGAAAGATCCTTTTATGTAGAATTAGGAAATTCTGTATGAGCTTTAATTGATTTTATGGAGTCATCTTGAAATTGTATTCATAGTCTAGGGGGACTCTGAGAATAATAGTTTTTGGCCCTTTTTGAATATTTCTGTTACAGATAATATGCAATTTGGAATTGTTCTATATATTGGGTATTTTAAAAGCAAAGTGTTCTGTAATGTTGAACTTAAAACCACCTACTTAGATATGAAAGATAAGCTGTATAAGCTGGGAACTTTTAGGTTCACTGAGATATTTGAGTTAGATTCATTTGAGGCTTTGATTAATGAGAATTGCTGTAGGAGATAAAATCTCTTGGGACTGCAATTGATATTTGTTTGGAGTTTTAAATTCAGGTATGATTGTCTGAAAGATTGTCAAGCCAGTGATCCACCATCTGAAAGGAATATGCCATATGGGCTACTGAGAAGGAATTATTGCAGGTGGAAGTTATTGTCTGGGAACGAACTAGAAGAACAATTTTCATCTCTGCTGAAGGTGGGATTCTTCTGATTCAATTTCCCCAGTGGGGTGAACCACCTGATTGTTCATAAGTATGTCTTAAGGTGGAGTAAGTAAACTACTTTAAGGATGCTTTATCCTGTATGTATTTTCAGGTTAAGACCTGAAGGACCAGTTCTGATACTATTTAAGTATCATGATAATCCCTGATTTTTCCTCTTATAGCAAATTTCTGTAATCAAAGCAAGTGGAAATCAGAGCAAGTGGTTAGTGGAAGATATAGAACACAATAAAATATATATTTTAATTGGCAGTCCAGCTCTGTAGGACTCTCTGGCTGCTGCTATAACAAATTTTTTGGGCTAGGGTTTCTTTATAAGTAAAGAAATTTCCCTTTTGTGTGAGAAGAGTAGATATTGTATGTTGATGGAAGACAGGACTAGCTTGTCAGGTCTCTGGACCCCAATCCTAGACCCCTTTGGTTACTTGTCAAAAATTTATATTAACATCAAATGTGTTTTTCATGTTTTGCGTGATCATGGGTGCTATATGGAAGGAAAGGGGATTCTTGATAGCCAAACAATTCAATGCAGAGGTAATGATTATTGCCAGCTATCAATGTAGAGAGGTTTCTGTTTTTTGTTGTTGTTGCTGTTTGTTTGTTTGTTTTTGTTGTTGTTGTTATTGTTGTGTTAACATGTGCACTGGTTGTGTGAAAGCTTTTCCTTGTGAGAATTTAGAGCTTTTTCTGGGAGAGATTACTGAAGGGCACAATATTTTGCCTATTACACCTATTCCTTTCAGGAAAGAAAAGCAAGAATTTTGGGAAAACGTTTTTGGTGTTTATCTTAGGGAAGGTTATTCACACAAGAGGCATTTGTGATAGCCTCATCCCCCTCGGCCCTTTTCTGAGTAGGTTTCTAATTTCTGCTCACTTTGTATATTCTCTTCTGCTCAGTTATAGTCCTTGTGTTGTTAATGTATTTATGAGAGTTGCTTCTTCCAGACTCTAAGTGATGAAAAATCCCACTGCTTGGTCAACCTGAGTCACCTGAGACCCGATTCTGACACTCAACACCGGCTGCAGCCAGCACAAGCACCAGCTATCTGCCCTCTTCAGTCAGACCCCACGGGATCTAGGTACACCCCTGATCAGCCTGAAGCAGCTCCAGAAGATGAGACCTTCATCCCTTTGTGCCAAATGAGTCGGGGTTTGGACTGCTTGAGGTGGGAATGGTGTGACAAGGGCCCTGAGGCCTCAGGCCTCCACAGTGCTGGAGTTCTATGGCTGCCAGATGCCAATCTGTTCTAGGACAACTGTGTTTCCAAGACAGATAGTGGGAGATGGTGGGAGCGGGTCTCTGATTCCTGCTCATTGTTCTAAGAGTAATGTCCTGTCACTGCTTGTTATACAATAGTTAATCATTAGAGTTCAAGATGTAGCTAAGCTCAGGAGTAACTGAAGTGGTTCCTGAAAGCTTCCACTGATGTGAGTGTTGGTTCTAAATGGAGGATGGCAGATGATAGTTACTACAGGTAGAGATCAGCCTGCAAGTCTAAGTCATAGATGCCCTAGTGGAAAATGTATGTTGGGGTAGGAAATCTGTGAAAGAAGGAGAACTGAGGGTTATTGATGATTACTTTGTATCACTGTAGAATCCTGATTGGGTTCCCTATTGCTGTATTTTGGATTTAAGGATATGTAATTGTTTAAGGGATTTTTAGTTCCAGAGTGGAAAACCCTACTGTACTAGTCCGGTATTTGAGATGAACTTAACAACTAGAGCCCTAATTACATTACTAATCCACAGGAACCTGCAAAAAGATATAAGTTAAAAGTACTGCCACAAGGTATGAAAATAGCCCAACCATTTGTCAGTGGTACGTAGACAAAATATTGAAGCCCATTAGGAAGAAATACCCTGAAGTACAAATCATTCATTACACGGATGATATTCTTGTAGCGTATGTCAATGCAGATACTTTAGAACAAGTATTGGGTGAGGTCAGGAGTGAACTTGAACATCATGGATTGAAAATAGCTTTTCAAAAGATAAATATGTAGATCTATATAGATCTATATATATGTGGAATATTATGGATTAGAAATAAAAATTGGAATCCTTATTGATCAGTTGCAACCCTTATATGATTTGTTAAGGGGTCCCAGTAAATTGAAATAAAAAGGATATATAGCTGTGGTCCATGTTAGGGGACATCAGACTGGAAATTCCTTTATAGCAAAGAGAGAACCTGCTGATCCTGAGGAGATGATGGTTCTGATACCAGCTCTACCTTTGCACATCCCTCCACCGTCATACACCCTGGATGAAGCTCTTGGAGCCCAGGAGGACAATAAGGGTCATTGGTTCTTGCCTGATGGAAGGGAGGTCCTGACCAAAGAAGGTATGAGACAGCTACTTCAATACCTACATCAGGGTAGCCATTGGGATGTCCAAAACCTGTGTGATGTGGTGCTCACAAAATTTTCAACACCTGGGTTGGACACATTAGCCCGGCAAGTGGTAGATGGCTGCCTTATTTGTCAAAGGATGAATAAAACAGCTCTCTGGTGGGCTCCACAGGGTGGAAGGCTACCTGGCATCAGACCCTTTCAGAGTATGCAGGTAGATTTTACTGAATTGCCCCCTGTGGGGTGTCTCAAATACCTGCTGGTCCACGTGGACCACTTAACATCTTGGGCAGAGGCCAATCCCCTTTGTCATGTCACCCTTTGGTTGTGGCTAAGGTCCTCTTAGAACAAATCATCCTGAGGTATGGGCTGGTGGAGCGCATCAATTCTGATCAAGGTACACACTTGAGGGCCAAGCTTTTGCAATCTTTAATGAAAGCCTTAGAGATAACTTGGGAGTTTCATACTCCATGGCATCCTTCTTCCTCAGGAAAAGTAGAAAGGATGAATCAGGAGATTAAAAGACTATAGAAACTCGATTACTTTGGATGAAGTGTCTCCCTTTGACTTTACTGAGAATCAGAACAAAACCCCGAAGAGATATTGGGTGGTCCCCATGTGAACTGTTATTTGGTTACCCATGTGGGCCTTGGCAAATAGCAGAATATATGAGGATAAATGAAAAGGTAGTTCTAATCCAACCCTGGTACCAATGTGCTTGGCAGCATTCAACTTGAAATGTCAATATCAGGATTAATTAGACTGAAATTCTTCTTTTTGCTTGGAAATGGTGTGAATCATTTAGGGATCCAGTTATATGATGATTCGGAGGGAGAGAAATGGGGCATTGATACTTCCCTAACACAGACTTGAGTACTAATGGATGGGGAGATACTTGGCCACCTGAAATAATAATCCGAGAGTATGGACCAGCCACCTGGGCTCAAGATGGTAGTTGGGGATACAGAACTCATATTTATATCTTAAATAGATTGACTCCAAGCTGTCTTGGAGACTGTCACTAATCAGACCGTGAAAGCCCTGGAATTATTGGCAGATCAGGCAACCCAAACCAGAGAGGCAGTCTTATGTTTTGGATTATCTACTGGAAGAGGAAGGGGGAGTGTGGAAAGCTGAATCTTTCTATTTATGTGATGCAAATTGACAATAATGGGAGAATAGTGAAAGAGATTGCCAAAGATATTAGGAAACTATTATATGTCCCTGTGCAAACCTGGAGTTCTCCATTCAGTACATCATTGTGGTCCTGATTCAATGATAGCTGGTGGAAGCGGGTATTATGGTTCGGATTAATTGCTTTAAGTGGAGTAATAATTTTACCAATTTGTCTGCCTTGTATAATACGTATTGTTACAGGGATAGTACATAAAATCATAGCTGAAATTCTAGGGAATGAGAACAAAACACATATGTTAATGCTGCAACATCAAGGATGGACCCCACTAATAAAGAAGATGCTGTGATGAGGAGGTCAATACTAGGAGTAACAGGCTGTTGCAAAAATTTTGGGATGAGAACTGTTCAAAACATTATGAAATAAAAAGGGGGGACTGAGTGTGACAATTGGAGTGAAGATCTCTCAGGACTATAGACTAAATTAGATAAAGCCTGAGGGCCTAAGTTCCGTTTCAGGGGTGGAAGGGAAAGTAGAAGGTAGTCTGATTTATGAGTTGTCAACATTCCAATTCCTAAATAAGGAAAGTAAAGCATATATAACCAATTAGAATATATTTATGGGAAAAGAGGGGTAGGCTTGGGATTTTCTTTGTTCTGGACTGTATAAAGTTTCCAGGGATGTACTGCTGCCCAGCTCTCCCAACTCTGGACTACTTTGATCCATTGTGCAACCACCCAGTACTCATGAGTTCCTGAATAAAGCCTTTCTTCTATACCTTGAGATGCCTCTGTAGTATTGATTATTAAGATAAGGGCTTGAATATCCCACACACAGGGAAACTAAAATATTGAATACTTATCATGCACATAAAATGCAAATTCTTTTCTCTTGCAAGCAATGCACTTGTGTCCCCGGTGCCTTAGGATCACTGTTGGAGATTGGAATTGTTACTCTTGGTTGTCTTTCCAATCCCCCGATGACCATAGTTTCCTTTTTGACTTAAAGGGCTTGGGAAGAAGCTGTTCTGGAGGACTTTGCCCTGCTCTGGCTTGGGGGCACTCTCTAGAGTCACTGGTTCTCCTTTCAGGGCAAGACTTTTTTCTTATAATGGCGCTGAAGTGCATCTGTCCACAAAAACAGGAAAAAAAAAAAACCAAACAAACAAACAAACAAAAAAAAAAAACGTCCCGTGGAGCCTGAAGGTTCTTTGGTGTTAATTGTCTGTGCTCCCTGTGACAGGCAGGTGGGGACAGGTTCTGTATATGATCCTTGAGGGAACATGGTGTTAGGAGGGAGGGGAGGAAGACTATGGGGAAACATTTCAGATGGGGGGACAGTTGGCTGAGACCAGATCTCGGTCTTTGTAGCCACAGTGACAGATGCCAAAAGTCCCAGAGTGAATGCCTGGTGACGCCATCAACTTCAGTCTCCTGGCTGTGACCAGGGTCCCCAAACTGAAACCATAGGCAGAACCCTGGGGCAACAGACGTCAACACAGGTCAGCTTCAAAGAAGCCTGGAAAAGGCTGGAAGCAGGAGAGATTGGGTTCCTCTCCATGGGAGCACTGGCAGCTGGAGCCAATGTTTGTATTCCTTCCTGTAAAACACTTGTGCTTCTGTACTTGAACTCTATGGTCGACCATTTTAAAGAACATAAACTAATAAATAGGATTCTAGATTCCACATCAGTCAAAGGGACTTGCCAGTTCTACCTGTGGCTTGAAATGTTTTTGTTATACCTCTTTAGGTGTCTTCCACTCTTAAGGAATGCTGGCTCCCACAGCACTTGAGTAAGCACCCAAAAGTATTTACCTTTGTATTTTGTTTTTGAGATTGTGAAAATGGCATGAAGAGGCTGGCTTTGTCCTCTCCTTCCAGGGGCCATGTTTGGAACTGTGAGTGTAGGTCTGTAGGAAACTTTAATAAAAGAAATGATTATTAATAATTACTTTGTCGTTGATTTGCTGGGGAATTCCCATAATATGTTCTGTTCTAGAAATCCAGTGATCAGGTTCTGGAAGAAACTGGGTGATCACAGCAGCTTAGGTACATGTGCGCTAATTAGTACGTGGTGCTAATATTGGGTTGTTGGCTCATGTTCAGTGTCCCCGAATAAGTGAGCCCTTCACACTGACTGCCTTTAAAAATGGCAACAGCCACTTCCCCTTATAATCGGGAACTTCCTTTTTACCCCAGGAACAGAGAATGGGACACTTGATGGCAACTTTGCTGATGATTTCTGTGAAAATCAGGTTTCTGTGAATCTACTACGTTGACCCCAAACACCAGGTTATCAGGCTTGGAATGGTTTGACAGGTAAAGCAGGGCCGGGTCATCTGGGCCCAAGA
>JAJPUD010011049.1:18690-52821 GCA_023553655.1 Myrmecobius fasciatus | reverse complement strand
CCCTCCCTTTTTCCTTCCCTTTTTCCCTACCTTCCTACCTCTTTCCCTCTCTCCTTCCTTCCTTTTCTCTCCCTTTCCCTCCTTCCCTTTTTCCCTCCCTCTCTCTCTCCCTCCTTTTCTCTCACCGTCTCCCCAACCCCCCCATCCCCACACGTAAACACAGATAGATACAATATATATATGTGGGTGTATATATATATATATATTCCCAGATTTGTGTACGTATTTGTGTACATACATATGTATAAGCCCACATGTGTCTCACACCCCCCAATATAGCACATGGACCATTTAGAAATGGGTGTGTATTACTGACTGGTTACTCAAAAAGATTTGGTTGCAACTTCAACCAAAGTTTTAATGACGTGTCTATTTTTCATCCCCTTACTCCGCTGTTTATGAACTTCACAAGGATCTTTTGTGTAATCATTATGGACAGATTTTAATGAAATTTGAGTCTCCAGAGATCACAGATACAGAAGCCTTTAACACTGTGGTGTTGCTTAGCAACCTCAAACCATTACATTTCCAGCCTCTGTAATAATATGATCTACTGCTCTTTGGCCAGAACCTAATGAAAACATAATGGAAATCATCCCTTCCCAAAGGTTGTACTCCATGAGACTTTGGGTGGGGAAGTCGGCTTTTGTCTGCCGGTTTCACAGCTGGGACTAATTCTGGTTTATGAATGCATCAAGTGACAAGCTGATGGTGAAGTGATGATGAAGTCGCTGCTGCTGATGATATGGAAATAATTCCTTTTGAATAATGACTTGTCAATATCATGGGTAGAAATGATTACTATAATGCAAGTGCCCCTCACCACGCCGAAACCCAAATCCAGCAGAACTTGTTCATTGACAACCAGCTAATGTGACTTTATGTCTTGTGGTGTTTCTTCATGACACTTTGAAAGAATGAAGTTTGTTATTTTAATGCTGGAGTAACTCTGCATTGGAGAGCCAGTGGAGTCAGAAAAACAGAAGTTCGAATCTTGCCTTTGATACATGCCAGTTGTGACATTGGCCAATGCTTAATGTATCGGTCCCCCAGGCCGGAGATATCAAACACGTGGACCACAACACTCCCAAGCACGGTTGGTACAGAGTAAAATGTGATTGGGAAATATTTAACAAAATAACAGTGAAGCAAAGACCATATTAGATTTTAAAACTAAGTCAAAATGTGGAGGGACCTTTATCTATAATTTAGTGACCCTTGTTTCTATTTGAGTTTAATGAGCTTGGCCTAGACAACTTTCTAAGTCTCTGTTACAAAAAAGCATTGATGGAGAGAGTTTCCATACCTGGAATTTCCAAAACAGATGAGGTCACAGCTCTGACCCCCACATCCCCGTTCACTCCCCACCAATAAAAGCTGACTCATTTGGATTAATTAGCTGGGGAGATCGAACTAACTTAGTAAAAATTCTACAGTATCTTAAAAGAAATGTGGTTTTGCTACTTTGCAGTGCATTTAATAAGAGGGATGCCCATGAATTGGAGAATGGCAGAGCAAAGTGAGATGTGTAAATGGAATGCTGTTCTGTTGCACCATGAGAAAGAGTCTCCCCCATTAAAAGGGCAGGGACTCTCTTTTGCTTCTTTTTGTATCCCCAGCTTTTAGCTTAGAGCCTGACACATAGTAGGCTGCTTAATAAATGGTTTTTGGATTGCATTGAAAGGACAAAAAAAGGCAGTTTCAAAGAATGTTGAGTAGTATGAACTGAGACAGAATAAAATGAGGGGAACCAGAGGGGGAAAATTATATACTTACAACACACTGAAAGACCTGAGAACATAGATCAATCCAAGGACTATCAATGTTACCTCAGAATTGATGGTGAAGCATGCTACCTGTATCCTAACAAAGGTGATGTTGTTTACAGGACTTTTTTGTGGATTCATTTTTGCTTAACTATACTTTTGTTTTACAAGTTTCTCTCACCCACTCTTTTAGTTTTTTAGTGGGGAGATGTGTGGAGGGAGGGAAAAGGAGGTTAGCAGTAGGGATGCCAACAAAAAAGTGCCTTGAAACATTTCTCAGAATGTCTAAAAGAGAACAGAAGGGAGGTCAGAGAGAAGCACACAAAAGCAGGACAGTTTTGAAATTAAAGTATGGAATTTATTATGTGCTCTTTTTTTTAAGAAGGTGCATGAAATAGAGATTCAGGCTTTCATATTTGATCCTCTTTCTGAGTTCTGCTACAGGTATGAAAATGCTTTTATTTTTACTGTTTAAGTTCAGAATAAAAAATAAATTTTTAAAAATGAGAGAAGCTTATTGCTTGGGGAAAATTACATGTCAACAGGTAACAAAAGGAAAGCAAAACGACTAAATTTTTATTTGCTTTCATCTTCTCTGTCAAGGGAAATTATTTCCAAATGTGAATATAAGATACAGGTAATAAACATGAACAAACATGGTAAGTTAATAATATTATCCTCTTTAAATGATTTCAGATCTTAAGACCTGAACGAATTTTATCCCAAGATGCCCAAAAGTGTTGTAGCTGTGGTTGTAGACTCATTGTAGTGTTTGAGAAAATATATAGAACAAAAGAAGTATGAGAAAATTGGAGCCAGGCACATATTCTAAATTTTTAAAAGTTAAAAAAAAAGGAGGTACATTTGGATAGCCATTATTGATCAATGAGTTTGATGTCAATGGTAACATTCTGTAACATGATTTTATATACATTTATGTGCATGTGTATATCTATGTTGTTATTTTCACTAAGGACTCTATTTCGAGTTTTCTTGGTGGAGATAATGGACGATTTGCCATTTCCTTCTCCATCTCATTTTATAGATGAAAAAACTGAGGCAGAAAGGGTAAAGTGACTCGCCCAGAGTCAGACAACCACTAAGTGTCTGAGGCCACATTTGAACTCAGAAAGATGAGTCTTGCTGACTCCAGACCCAACTCTCTATTCACTGTACCACTTGGCTGCCCATGTATAACTTCAGTACTAAATTTAGAAAAGGAAGCAGTGGCAATGTGGCGTCACTAGACACTTTAAGGGCATGCTATATCAAATAATCTAATTTCAGTTTTTGAGAGAAGTATCAAATTGGTTGTTAGGACAGGGACCATCAATAGCATAAGATATCTTGTTTTCATCAAGGTATGTAACAGTTTCTTGTGATACACTTGTGCAAAAGAATAGAAAAATATGGACTAGATGATGGTATAGTTAAGAATTTAAAATAGTTCTTAAAAATAAAAACAGTGAAAATAATACAATAGTTAACCATGGCTCGAGGTTTACAATGAGCAAAACCAGCATTTTCTCTCTGATCATCATAACCTTGTATGATGGATTCTGTAGGTATCATTATCCTTACACTAAAGCTCAAAGCGAATTAGTGGATGGATGCCAGCCTGGAGGAAGACCTCTCGGGGATGCTGTTGGAGAGCTCTGCCTTCTACCTTATGCTATGATAATGTTTGTATCCATGATCTAGATAGAGTTACAATGGGCCTGTGGTTGGAGTTACAGATGACGAAGCTTGGGAGGATAGTTAATATAATGGGTCACAGAACTGAGATGTTAAAACCCCTTAGTAGCTTGGGGCAATGGGCCTGAACTAAGGCTATTACATTTATTGGGGACAAATGTAAAAGTCTGCTCTTGGTTTCAAAGAATCATCTGCAGGGATTCGGAAAAGGAGAAAGACCTGTTGGAACAGTATTTCATGTGAAATAACCTGCTGGGCAGGCAGGCTTAGGCCGAACCAAAAGTGGGATGTATGGCGGATAAAGACAAAAAAAAACCCCCAAAAAACCAAAACCGGCTTCTGTCAACTTAGGCTCCCTGAATAGAAGTTCCTGTCAAGCTGAGACAAGAAGAGCCTGGCTGTTCTCTGCACTAGTTCTGTATAGTATTAGATTTAATTCAAGGCACATTTTAAGAGACATGTTGACAGACTAAGGGTGACCATTTGAGGAAGGGGATGAAAATCATGTCATATAGTAGACAGATTAAAAAAAAGAAGAGGGGAATCTGGAGAGACAAACCTTAGAGTGAAATCAAAATTGCTTCATATCCTGGAAGGACTGCCATGTAGACTAGGACTTACTCTGGATGGCTCTAAAATGGGGGCTCTTAACCTTTGTCATATGATGAGGGCCTCTAGCAGTCTGGTAAAGCCTGTGTCTTCTCAAAGTAATGTTTTTTAAAAGCACAAAGAAACCAACTATATTGAAGTACATTGATCAATATATATTTATATTTTAAAAAGACAAAATCCCAGACTTCTGGCTTTTGGTTATTGCTCAATTATTTTAGTCATAGCTGACTCTTCATGTCCCCATTTAGGGTTTTCTTGACAAAGATATTGGAATGGTTTGCCATTTCTTTCTTCAGCTAATTTTACAGTTGAGGAAGCTGAGGCAAACAGAGTTAAGTGATTTGCCTAGAGGCTAATAGCTAGTGAGTATCTGAGGCCATATTTAAACTCAGGTCTTCCTTTTTTGAAATCTAAGTTTCTATTTTTCTCCAATTACATGTAAGAATAATGTTTAACATTCATTTTTATTATTAATATTTTGAGTTCTTCATGAGTAAAATAAAACTATTACACTAGATGACCAATGAGATCTCTCCCAGCTCCACAGATCTGTGATCCGATGATATGTGTTTTATACAAGGTGTCCCAAAAATCTCAGCATTAAGACTTAAAACATCCCTAAGACTTTTAGGGCACCCTGAATTGTAGGTAAGTCTTACAGCTTGCCAAGGCATCTGTCATTTGCTCCAAGCATGGTAGCTGTTGTATTTCCTGGTGCTGTCCCAATGGAGCTGTTTGTTCTGTTTCATTGTGTGCTCATCTCAACTCTTTTGAATCATTATTCATTCCCTTTCACAAAGCACTTACTTAAACACCTATCTTACACAGAGGACTTCAATAGGTTTTGTTCTTGCTCTCTTTGTGATCATGTATTTAATCATCATTTGAACACAAACAGACAACCCAATGTTTCATAAATACTTCATTTTGAGATATTCACTTCAATCAATGGTAAATATATACTATGTACTGAGCCAATGGAAACCAAAGTTTATGTAAAGCCAAGTCAGCATCTATTAAGCACCTAACTATGTGCCAGATACTATATGCTAAGAGCTGATATTTAAAAACATGCTCCCCTTTAAGGAAATTATAATCAAATTATGGGATATGTGGCTTGAGCACCCATAAGTATATATGATACAAGATAGACTTGGAATAGGGGCAGAAAACCCTAAGAAAATAAGATGATTTTAGCTAGGAAAATTAGAGAAGGCTTCATGAAAGAGATGGTACCCAAGCTAAGCTTTGGAGGAAGAGACGAATTTCATTAGAAAGGAGTTTTTCTTCTCCAATCCAATTTTCACCCAGATATGAAAATATTTATTTTAACTCACAGATAGGACTGTGACTCTCTTTCTCAAAAAATGTCCCATATTTCTCTACTACCTGTAGTTTCTTTAAAAGTCCTCAGAAACCTGGTTTAAACATTTTAAAATGTTTTTTAAAATGATTTTTATTATAAATTTGGTAATAACCATCAAAAGTAAATCTAATAAATAAGCTAAATATTATCATATAAAACCATAATATCCCTATTTATAATTTAGTCAAGTAGGAAATGTGTACTATTATCTTTAACAAAATCATAACGACATTTCTTTCTAGATCTCTTTCTGATATTTTTCTTGTAAGTTCTAATAATAGTAATTGTGATTGATATAGAGCATTAAGGTTTACAAAGCACTTCACATATATCTACTGTATATATTCTAATTCTCCCTTCTCTATTCTGTCACTTCATATTTCTTTATTCTTTATATTTCTTTATATTCTTCATATTTGCCTTTTTATGACACAATATTCCATTACATTGATATTATAAATGTGATCTATTTATCCTTCCTCAAGCATTACAATAAAAATTGTTTATAGTTTACCATTACAAATAAAGCTTATATTAATATCTTTTATTTAGTCTCTTTTCCATCTATTAACATCTTCAGGCCATAGTTCTAATAGCAGGATCATTATGTCATATGCCTCATAACTTTGTATTTTGCCAGATTTATTTCCAAAAAGATTGCCTTGATTCATAACTCTCTTGTCTAGCACCGTGACTGTACCTTTTTCCCATCACTCCACCACCATTGAATATTGTAACTTTAAACTAGTTTTGCTAATGGATATATCTCAAGAGTACTTTTAAAATTTAAGCTTTTTCAGATTTCTTTTTTAGGTAATTGCTGATTCTTCTTTTAAGACCTACCAGTTTAGGAGCAGCTAGATGGTGCAGTGGATAGAGCACCAGTGCTGAAGTCAGGAAGACCTGAGTTCAAATCTGGCCTCAGACACTTAACACATCCTAGCCGTGTGACCCTGGGCAAGTCACTTAACTCCAATTGCCTCAGGGGAAAAAAAGATCTATCAGTTTATATGCTTTGACCATTTAACTTTTGGTAAATGGCCAATACACTTATAAATTTGTCAGCTTCTCATAGATTATGGATATCAGATCTTATCAGCCACATTTACTACAAATATTTTGCTCCCAATCTATTTCTTTTCTTTTTCCTGAAGTACTTTTTAGTTGTATGTAATCGAGTCCACATCTTTAGTCTTCTAAATTGCTTCTGTATGTTCAATAGATAAAAAATTTTTTTCTACTTTCCACTACTGTTATAAATGACCTCACTTTTTCATATTTTTTACTATTTCAATAACCAATACATTAAAAATTTATTGTAGTATATTATAAGACATTTTACGCCTTTACTTTTCTTTCTAAATTGCTGGTTCTCATCCATCCATCTCTTTTTATTGCATCCAGATCATTTTGATATTACCACATTATAGCATAATTTGAAATCTTTTCTCACCTGTAGATTTTTGAGCAGGGGAATGACATATATATGTATGCAGATTATTTTTAACATTTCATTATTTTAATGTGAAAGACAGATTACAGAGTGGGGGGATTCAAGGCAGGGTGACCTGTTAAGAGACTCTTATAGTACTTCAGATGAGAAGTAAGAGGACAAATATGAATGACCCTGTAGAGGTGGAATTGGGAAGATGTGGCAACTGATTGAATGTGGGGTAGAAAACAGAAGAAAAAAGTCTTAGAAGATTCTAAGACTTTGAGCCTTGATAAGTTTCTAAGAACACAATAAAGCCATCAAAAGAATTTGGAAGAAAAATGTGAGGGTCTTTTGGGGGGAAGATTCAGTTAATGTGGAATTTTGTGTTGCCATGGTGACGTCCAAGTGAAGCTGTATCTCTTAAGACAGATGGAGAATCAGGGTTAGAACTCAAGGGAGTGAAAGAGGATGAGGGTCAGGTTGTTCACTGAATAACCTCAATATTCTCAGCAAAGTAGGAATTGTGGGCAGACAGGAAGAGAGATAAGATGAAGTTGTAGACTTAAGGAAGAAGGGAAAGGTTTAGAAACGGCCCCTTTGGGTACCATGATAGGAAATCCGATGACTATGGAACTCTGAGAGCCCAGATAAGTTTAGTTCTTTTGAATTGGTAGCTGGCCCAGGCAACACCATTTGATGGCTTTCTTAAGAACAGAACCAAAGAAAGCCAATATGGTGGCACCCCAGGGTTGAGATACTATGGGAAAGACAAAGGAGCAAGGGATTCAGGAGCAGAGAACGATTTCTTGTTGTAGCTAACAGCAGGGAATATAAGGAAAGTGACATAAATATTTCCATGGAAAGCATCTTATATCTCTAACATAGGACAAACATGACTGAAATAAAACTGATTAAAATTACTTGTCGGGAAGATTCAATTTTACTCAGTTTTTTCCTACAAAGAAATGCATTCTCATTTGATGTAACCTCAAAACACTTTCTTCAGTACTTAAAGTTAGATAGAGGTTTCATTTTTAGAAGACACTTATTCTATATTTTCAAGCAGTGTTATTTTAATCTTGCTTTTAGGTGAATTTCGTGGCTTTATCAGAAACTGAATAATTTTATTTTTTAAAAAAATAATTAGAGGAGTTATGTATAAGATTATTAGGAAATATCTTATATTGAAAAGACTAATCAGAGGTACTTGAAAAATATTTTTGGAAGCTGGTTATTTAATAGTTGGTTATTTAATAAACATCATTGAAAAAACTCAACATTTTAAATAGCTTTATTTAGCTACACAACGTAAGTTTATACTTCAATAGTAAACATATATTACTATTTTAGTAAAACAAATGTGTAATTTTGAATCTTTAAGTATTTTTCAGCAAATAAATATTTCTTCTCAAATGTGTGACAGTTGATAATGCTTCAGACATTGTTATTGGAGATCCTTAGTATAGCCAGCTGGCCCCTGACATCTTTATATACTTTTTCTGAGATAGCAAGGCAGTGTTATTAGTGATTGGAGAAACAAATTGTTTGTATGCCATGGATCAATTCACTTCTTCTTTCAATTTTCTAGGTAACTTTCTTAAAATTATTCAGTTGTAGGGGGGAATAGAAGGGGCTCACTTCCATTTGTAGTTTCTTCTCCTGGAAGTTTCTTCACCTAAGAGTTCCCCATACTAGAGAAATCAAGAGTTCTACTCCCAATTCTTATCCCTACCATATTTATGTAAAATATGTCTATGTAAGGTATGTTTCTATTTCCCTCCCTCTTCTCTCTTTTTCTTCCTCTCCCTCTCTCTCCCTATCCCTCCTTCATTTCCTCCCTCCCTCTCTTCTTCTCTCCCTGTCCCTGTCCCTGTCCCTCTCTCAGCCAATTTGCTGGGTGTGAGGTGACTTCCTAGTGGTTTTAATTTGCATTTCTCTTTTTGGTGATTTGGAGCAATCCTTCCTATATTTGTTAATAGTTTCTACTCCTTGTTCAATCTTCAGCAGCTCATATACTAAAGTTAGAATGATACAGTGATTAGTGTGGACCCTGCACTAGGGTGGAATATGATTTTGTGAAGTATTCCATTTTTTTTCTGTTTTCCAAACCTTTCCAAGTGATCAATGGCAAATGATTTTGTCATTAAAACAAATAATTTGCTGCTGTTCTTTTGAGACTTGTTTGTTCACAGCCTTTGATGTATAGGAAATATATTTCTTGATTTTCTCCAACAAGGCATTGTTTTCCTTTGAGTAACAGAAAACAAAGTTCTGATATTTAGATTAAGCCTAATTGCACTAGATCAAATCTGCCACTCTTTTTCTTCAATATGATATTAGTAAACTATGAATGGCATTAGGAAGTTAGATTCCTATTAAACATTTTTGTCACCCCATTTTGAATGTAACCAGACTGTGCAATGGTAGCAAAAGGAAATGGAAACTGATGGACTCCAGCCTATCCTTGGTGCTTCTGGACCAAAAAAAAAAAAAAAAAGGGAATCAGCAGGTTCAGTCCAGGTCTTCCTTTTCACTCATCTGTCCCTGAGGAATGAAAGTCCTCTTAGTTATTCTCTAGTTTCCTTTTTACAAAAATGCCACAGGGAAAGGAATAAATCAGAGTTTAAAATTGTCTTCTTTTTTCCTTGGGTAGTGATTATATTGCTAGCTTCCATATCCATCTCAAGAAGAGCCTTGGCAGAGAAGTCCAGATTTGGGGGCATCTGAGGAGCAAAGGCCTTCTCTGCCATGGTATCAGAGTCTTTCTTCTCTCCCTTACTTTAGGACAGATCTTTGCCTAGTTTCTAAGTAAAACATAGATATAGCAGGGAACTAGCTCTGGGCTGTGACTCTTCCTTTGTGTCTTGGACTGCCGAGGACTTTGGGTCTCGCATCCTGTCCCCAGAATTCATTCTCTCATCAACTCAGAGTATATCCGCTCGTGGTTGGCAGGCCGGGTATAGTGTGCGACATCCAGAAAGGGAAGTATCACTCTAATTAGTGTTCTCTGATGCATTTACTTCTGGAAAGCCTACTACTGGCTTTTTAAAATAGGGTAAAAGGAACATTTTCTTCAAGTGTAGGAATACTCTTTTATTTTATCATATAAAAAATGATCAACTCTCGGGGAGCTCTTCAACTGGGGCTCAGGAAGCAGAAACTTCTTTTAAAAAGTAAAAACAGATTTTTTAAATCATTTTTATCATTTTTTTTCCTGAATTTTGGTAATGAGTGTTAGTTTAACCAGTATAGAAGTCACAAAAGGAAAAACTGAGAAATCTCAGCAGATTCTTAGCAATACTAAAAAGGAAAAATACTAGAAATGGACCAGAGAGAAAGGCACATCATCCTACTGAGTCCACGCCGACAGGGCTCCCCAAAGCAGTTCTCACGCATTTCTCTGTCATCTCCCTTTGTCTGTACATAGATACACACAAAAAGACAATTGTCCTAAGAACCTTCTGGTTTGTGGTGAAAGGTGAAAAGGAGCACGTACTGTATGTTATGTGTATCTTTTATAGTTTTTCTGACAGGATTCCAAAGTCTGGTCAGCTTTATTTGAACCAGATGAAGTGGATCAGCAAGGTTTGACTCAGCAGCATTTCCCATAAACACAAAAGGAGCTTCTGTCGCCCCAAAAGCATGGATCAGCCTTTTTGTATCTCAATCCACACAGAGCCAAACAGTAAATAGAGCTGTTCATGATTTATGCATGGAAATAGGTTATCCCATCTGGCCTCCCTATGTCTCCTGACCCTTCCCTAACTCCTTCCCTGCTGCCAGCACATAATCCCCATCCTCTGGGGACTCAGGTGCCTGTTTGCCAGTTACTGGAGGCATCTCTCCATGTCCCCAAGGAGTTTGGGCTGTCTTGTTAGGCTTAATTACTTGACCGGAGAGAACTGGAGCCTGAGCTATCAGTCTCATCAGTGGTTCTAGGACTTTGTGGTTACCTGGAGCAGGCCCCTTACAAGAGGCTTCTGTTGGCTGGCCCCTTGGATGGAACGGAACTGAAGCCTGCTGGACGACGGCCTGCTCCTTTGCTCTTACCTTGACCCGAAAGAAACTGGGCTATACACCAAGGCCATGGTAAGATCACTCGGAAAGGTGTCCTTAAGTCTCAGCAACCAGTTAGTAGTATTCCTCATCTGTGAAATATGGGGATTGGACTAGATCTTAGAGAGTTCTGACCCTTTTTTGTATCACAGACTCCTGTGGTGGTTCTTTCTCAGAATAAACTTCTTAAACACAACTTTTAAACACCAAAAAAACCTAAAACACATTGGATTACAAAGAAAACCAATTATATTGACATATAACTATCAAGATGTTTTTTGAAGTTCATAGATTCTAAGTCAATAATCCTCCTAGAAGAAGATGATCTCTTAGGTCCCTTTCAGCTGAACTTGTGTCAGTCTGTGGTATCCAGGTGTCATAGGGGCTATTGGGTATCTAAACCTTTAATCTTGTAACCAAAAAACGTCCCCTATTGTAAGATATTTACAAATCAAAGATTATGTCGTCCTTTAAACCCTCAAAAGTTTTCTCATAAATCTTTTTTTCAGATCACCTCCTTTAGTAAACAAAATATTTGACAGTCCATTGCTAATAATCAATTTTGATTCATCTCTATCCTTTTTTTTTTTTTTGCTGAGGCAATTGGGGTTAAGTGACTTGCCCAGGGTCACATAGCTAGGGAATATTAAGTGTCTGAGACCAGATTTGAACTCAGGTCCTCCTGACTTCAGGGCTGGTGCTATTACTGCTTTTTAATACATAAAAAAAGTCATTTAAAGATTCAAATTATTGTCATCTGCTCTCTTAGATAATGAAGGGCAAACAACAACAACAAATAAGTCACTGAATATTCATTTTAATTAAATTAACTTTAAATTCATTAAATTTCTAAATTATTAGGAAACTCCTTTGACTAATAGAAAGCAACACCTTTTCTGCAATTTAAGAATTTCCTGGGACACTAAGAGGTTAAGTCATTTGCAGCAGGGGCCTTGTGGATAGTAGATGTCCGAGGTGGGACTCGAACCCAGCTCTGACTCTGAAGCCCCCCACCTCTCACTGCATCTGGTTGCCTCTCATTGGTTTTCAGGTGTATGTCTAAAGGCAGGAGTTCTGGCCTCTCTCTTGGGAGAGCTGCTGGGGTATAGGAAAGAGGCCTTGGGTTTCAGGACACCCAAACTGGAGCCAGCCGCTGAGGGCCCAACAAGCCTTCCTTAAGTGACCAAGACATGGGAGCACCCAGTTGTACTCTGGAGACACAAAGCCAAAAGCTACTCCATGTCCTCCATACGGTCTCCAGCTTGCAGCAATCTTCCAGAGTGAGTGGAGGGTGATTTCAGGGCCAGGATGGAAGGAGCAACAGCTGGAGGATGTCTAGTGACCTTCCCAGGGCAAATGGAGGCTCCAAGGTGTGTGTGTGAGAGGGAGGGAGGGAGTTTATGGGGTGAGTGGGGGGGAAGATTAGATCATCTCTGCATTTCCTTGCCGCCCTAGCAGTCTCATCTCTGATTCCCCCATTCTCTGGAGCTTGTGTCATGTTTCTGCACTGGTCCTCTCCAGCTATTTGGTTCTGAACATGGCAGACAGGTATTGGTAGGCAGGAGGGATTGAATTATAGGCTCTCCTTCCTTAAATTTTCTCATGCTTGATCACACGTAATAAGGAGTGATTGTAGAAGAGCTGTTGATAATTCTGGCACATTTTTTCCTTATTATTGTATCAGATTGACCTTTTCCTTGTTCCTTTTTTACTTTGCCCTTTCTTTAAAAAAAAAAGTCCCCAAATAACAGATAATCAGATTGGTTTGCTTCGTTTTTTTTGAAGTCTCACTGTTCCAACTTAACCTTCTGTTGGCCACAAAATTTGCCTCTTCCTATTTTTATCTTCCATGGAAATCTTTCAGAGTAGTTGTTTAATAAATATTTGTTGGATAACTTGGCAGATGCATCCCCCTCAGCTCTTTCCTGAAGGTGCTATTCGGGGCTGCTTGACTGTTATTTTGCCATTGATTAGCAGGGCTATTCATGAACCATCTTCGTCCTCAGTTTCCTCACTTGAAAAATGAGAGTTGGAGTGGATGATCTTTAAGGACCCTAACAGGTTTGAAACATATTATTCTAATTTTCCTGACTCTGATCCTTACACTGTCTTGCCTGTTCTCAGTTGCCCACTCTTGTTTCGTGTGGTCCTGAGGCCCCATAGCATTAGGAAGTGCCCAGGCCAGGATCAAAGCCCCTGAAAATTGCTGCTACCATTTCAGTGTGATTCTCTTCCAGGGAATATCACCTGTCTGTTTTATCTGTAATATGTTCTCTGGAGATTAAAAAGGTGAAATGGGAGTGGTGAAGATGCTAACTTTACAGTGAGTCAGGAGAAAAAGTCAGCAACTATAAACAGAAGACAATCGGAAGCACACCAAAGGCTTGAGCTAAATAATAGAGGAAAGCACTGGAAAACCCACAGATATCTGAGAGGAGAAATCCAAGGAAGGAAGTAAAGTGCAGTGAGGGACAGAGAAGGTATGACAGGTGTGTAGCTAGTGAGAAGGGAAAAATAGAAGAGAATCATGGAATGGAAAAGAAAATGGCTTGGAAGATGGGGGGAAGAAAAGGAGGAGGAAGTGGAGGAAAAAGGAGAAAGAAGAGGAGGAGGAGGAAAAAGAAAAGGAGGAAGAAGAGGAGAGGGAGCAAGAGGGAGAAGAAGAGGAGGAAAGAGAAGGAAGGAGGAGGAGGAAGAAAAAAGGAGAAAGAAGAGGAGGAAAAAGGAAAAGAAGGAAGAGAAGGAGAGGAAGAGGAGGAAAAAAGAGACCGGAAGATGAGTAAGAAGAGGAGGAGGAAGGAAGAAAAGGAGGAGGAAGACAGAAGAGGAAGAGGAAGGAAGAGGAGGAGGAGGAGGAAGCAGGAGGATAAATATTAGAGTATTGTAACTGGGAGAATTATTGAGGTAATGGTAAAAAGAGGAGATTAATAATTCTGGTCTAGATAAAATAGAGGGAAGAATAAGGAAGTCAAGAAAAAAGTAAAAAATTTCAAGAATTGCCAAGAAATTAAAAAAAAAAAAACCCAGATTGAGTGTAGGTGGAGTTCAAGGCTTTACAAAGAATATAGTTTGATGGTATCTGAGGGTTTGGCCTAGATTGTAACAGGAAAAGATGGCATCTTTGGAAAGTCATACTTTTTAAAAAAAAATCTAATGCTTTATTTCTCCCTGGACCCTATTCTTACAGTCTGAGTAAGCTCCTGCCAGGTGGATAGTGATATCTGAACTATAGTCCCATAGTTTAAGACTTCTGATGAGACACTGATTTCAGAGAAAGAGATAATATAATATACACTTCTTTTAAAAAATTCTAAAAGACTTAACAAAATAATCACATAAAGAATGAAAGTCAAAAATAGTCATATATAAACATTTAACATATGCTGCATATTTTAACAAAATAGAACCAACCAAATTATATTCTTGCTCCAAAGATGCTATAGCATCATCCCAGTGGTATTCCTTCCATCATTGCAGATCCCATCCCAACCATGCCTCCGTTATCCCAACCTCCTTTCTTTCTGAGGTTTTCCCTGCTATGCCGGGAACCCTCAGCTCATCTCTTCAGTTGGCATGCTTACCATAGAGCACAAGGAAGTTCATCAGTCATGCCTCATTCTGCCTATATGATTAGTTCATTTTCCCCCCTCCAGTCATATATTTGCCTTTTGAATCCTATACACTGCCTTTGTTGCCTAATTCTTCATTTGTAATGTTCACATCCACCATGAGCCCCTCCAGTATCTTCTGGATCATCTTTAGCTTCAATTCTTTGTAGTCTGTGATATTCTATGATTTTTAGCCAAATTACATCACCAGCAGAATGTTGGTATTTAAAAGTTGGACCTTTATTTCAGGGGATACTTTAATCATATTAAAAGAAATGGAACAGTTTTCTAAAATCAGTTCATCCTGTTGCTCTCTTCCTTCCTTGTCGCAGTTCATTGACTGCCTTCAGTGTTTGTCTAAGATGCGTGAATCGATGGATGAGCTTTGCAGGTGATCTATCCAACAATCTGTCAGTCTGTATTCTTTGTTTTTTCCTGTTTGTGTAATTAGGCCTAATGCTTTTGAATGGTTATGTAACTTCCCTGTGAAGCTCTGTTGTATTTTGGGTTTCGAGCAATTAGTATAGTGGAGTCCTGAATTGGGAACATGCAGAGGACCCCCTCATCTCTGCAGAATCCATCATTGATTTGAACTCTGTAACAGACCTCCTCCAGGATGGTACACAAACTCCTTCTCTCCCTTCTCCTCATTTTATGCTCTACCTGATTTTATTTTACTAACGAGAATCATCTAACAAAGTCTGTCACTGGTTTCAAAGACCTGATGTAATTTTTGGTATACACATGGGGACACCTTTTTGGAGAAAAGCCAGTAAGGTAGCTTTGGGACCACTGCATTGAATACATTGGGTTTTTTTTTAATGGTTTATAAGCAAGAAGGGGAGGATCTTGCATTTTTCCTTCCTTTCAGTCAGTAGACTGATTTTAAAGACTCAGGCTATTGTAAAACATGATTCAAGAAAGCCTGTCTGTTGGTCCTTACTGGTTTTAAATCTATAATCCTAATGCCTTATCCTCTTAGTGCACTTATCAAGTATTCTAATGAAAACAAAATGTTTAGACGGGAGAGTAGGTATTCATGTTGGGAATAATTGATATTCTTCATTTTGGCCTTTCCCCAAGCTTTTTATATCTTCTCTTCTTTAAGATATCGTGAGAGTCTATCGTACAATGACTTCAAAATTGTACCACCTCCAACATGGACCTCTTCTGTAGATATTTGGTCTCATCCAGCTGCTTTTCCCATTTTTTTCTTCTATGCTATTTCCTGAACCCCACATTTGGAATTTTGATGTTAGATTCAAATTGGTATTTCCATTAGTCATTATAAAAGAAAATGCTTTTTATAAAAGTCTTTGTAAATATTTCATCTACTTGTTATCTCTCTTACAATTTCATCTTCAAAGACTTAATATTCATTTGATTAATAGGATCTGTCACCAAATTTTCTTTAGAGATATTTTTCCTTTTAATGTTTCACTGCAGGTGATACTATTCATAATATTTGATCATTCTTCACAAAATTTTACAATCAAGTTTATATTCTAAACCAATATGTCCTTTGGTTGCTATGATTATAATCAGTGTTGATATCCATTCCTCGATCAACTTCCATTTTGGTGGCATCTTTAAGTTATTTAAATAGATCAGATTGTAGCTATTTTAAAGGCATTCTATACCTTTTTCTTGTTTTTATTCTTTCTCATAGTTTTATAATAATTTTGATCTTTGCTCCACCAAATCTAAGTAGACATAGGTGATTCAGGAATGAATCACTCATGTTATCTATGAATCATTTCCTAATCAGTTACCCTTTTGAAAATAATGTTACTTGGGTGTCATTATGACCAAGACTTTTCAAATTAATAAAACACAAAAAAGTGGCTTTTGAAAAGCTACAATAAAACAACTCTTACATTCTACCGACACAGTATGAAATAGGATATATGAATGAACATGTAGACTTCTAAAACATCAAAGCTAAGAAAAGATATTGAAGAGTCATCTGGACTAATACTTTCATTTTTCACATGAAGAAACAGCCCCAGAGAAATGAAGTGAGTTGCAACTAGTTAGTCACAGAGCTGAAGCTGGGATTCGAGCCTTCTGCATTCTTATTTGATTTCATTTTCAGTTTTCCAGACTTGAAGTTATTCACCTTGCAGTTCTAAGGTTGAAGACTAAAGAATACAGTTCCCAAATCCCTATGGTGACTGCCTTGGAAGTACAACCAAAAGTAAACAGAGATGGTTTTAAAATATGTTCCAATCCTTCATTTCCTCTGAAGAATCTCCAGAGCTCAAAGGATTCATTCATCCCTATCCTTTCAGCTTAGGTCAATTTCATCTAATTTTTCCTTTGACTACCGGCTATAAGAAGGAGTTAGAGGCCCCAGGTTTTGGAAATGAAGGACTTTGTGCCCTTGTGATACAGGAAAATCTTGCAAAGAAGTGGACAAAAGATCTAATTCACATTTTATCTCATGTAGCTTAGTGTATTGATTTTTTTGTTTGAGAACATTTCACTGCAATGCAGTTCAGTGAGAAAAAAAGCTTCTCACTGCATCATCTTATTTTGATTGAGAAACCTTTTACTATATTCCTTTTAGCTTTCAACTCTCCAATTATTTATATGCATTTCTTAGGGTTCTCTTGAGCTAAGAATATGTTTCAATTTGGGGAAAGGAATTTTCCCAAATCATGAGTGGTCCCTACACTGAGGTAATCCTTGCCAATTTGAGGCCCAGAAACTGAATCAGAACCCCAAGACCCCATTTGGCAAACCAGAATGGCTTGACAAAACCCTTGCATTAATGATGGATCTTAGCAGATCATTACCAGAGACTCTGAAGATGCCATAAAATATACAATGACCTACCAAACTTTCAGGAGATTTCCAGGTGCAGAGACTAGTTGCTCAGATTATTAAAAGTTAATTCTTCACGTGGCTCCAATCCAGCTTTGAAAAGTACAAAAGGAAATGGAAAGTAAGCTGGCTTCAGAGCAAGAGTGAAACCTCACCTACATTCCTCTCTCTGTGCAAATGGCTTTGGATCGGTTTATTCCACAAGGGCACCCTCTCCGAATCTTCCATTTGAGAGCCCAAAACTTGCAGAATTTAAATATGGCAATTCTATGTCAGCAATCAAGGGCCCTCTTTAGGAAGGAAAGACTTACCAAACCACAGAGAAGAAATGAGAAAAAGCAAGAAAAAGAAAATTCAGAATTTCGGTATTCATAGGCCTGCCTTACTTTCTCGGGTGGGAGGGTACCTCATATCATTCACCTTTCCAGTATTCTTTAGTGGATGTTTTAATACAGGCTCACAGAGTAATAGGAAATCTCAGAGGCCAGCTAGTTTGGCTCTCTTATTTTACAAACAAGGATGCACCAAGGTCATACAGGTTGTTTTTTGTTACTTGTGGAATAAACAAAATGAGCAGATATAGATGAGAGTGCCCTTTTTCTCCTCTTCTTCTCCCCAAGGTCAGAGCAATTAAAAATTGATTTAAAATGGGACATGAGAAATTTGGATTCAATGTAAAGAAATCTTACCTGATGGTGAAGATTACAAGGTATCAGAATATGTAATGGAGTTACCCTCCAATAAGAATTGGTTGGCAAACAATATCCATTCACATCTTCTGTTCGAGTTTGTTGACATTTTAATCTCAATGCTTATTTTAATATCATCAGCAATGAAATTTTTTAAAAAATTTTGAATTATGAAGCAATGCTAGTTAAACATTTATAGAAGCCCAATCCCGTCATTTCTTGAAACTATGAAATGTAATGTTTTTATATGAAACCATTATAAATTTATAACAAATTTAATCTTGGGCAATGCACTGTGCTATGAACTGTGAATTATTGTCCTAAATTTCAGATGGCAGATGCTTTCTGTGAGTTGTAATGCCTAGTTGATTAGTTTCTATGATGCAGTATAAGAATATATCTTCCTATTTGCATACAGACACTGCACTGATTATACAGTTTGACTTGAGAATTTGCAAAGTATGTTTTCTGAACAAGAATCTCAGCAAATAACAATATACTTCATCGTCAAGAAGAGCAGAATAATTTTGAATACGCACAGAAAATTCGCCCCATGAAATATCTGCAGTTTTTCTCCACTAGGTAGCCTTTAAAAACAAAATAAAAAAATGGGGGTACATTTAAAGCCTCATTGAATTGTGCAAAAATGTTTGTGGCAGCCCCTTTTGTAGTGGAAAGAAACTGAAAACTGAGCTCATCAGTTGGAGAATGGCTGAATAAGTTCTGGCATATGAATGTTATGGAATATTATTGCTCTATAACAAACGACCAGCAGGATGATTTCAGAGAGGCCTGGAGAGACTTGCATGAACTGAAGCTGAGTGAAATGAGCAGAACCAGGAGATCATTATACACAACAACAAGACTATATGATGATCAGTTCTGATGGATGTGGTTTCCAACAATGAGGTGATTCAAATCAGTTCCAACTCTTCAGTGATGAAGAGAGCCATATACACCCAGGGAGAGGCCTGTGGGAACTGAATGTGGACCACAACATAATATTTTCACTCTTTTTGTGTTGTTTGCTTGCATTTTGTTTTCTTTCTCTTTTTTGTCCCCTTTTTGATCTGATTTCACATGAATATTGTGGAAATAGGTATAGAGGAATTGAACATGTTTAACATATATTGAATCACTTTGCCGACTGGGGGAGGGGGTGGGGAGAAGAGAGGGAAAAAAATTAGAACACAGGGTTTTATAGGGATGAATGTCGAAAATTATCCATGTATATATTTTGAAAATAAAAAGCTTTAATTTAAAAGCATCATTGAATAAAGTAGAAATATTTAAACAGAGAGAAATACAAAAATATTTCCTTCTGGTGTCAGGAAGGATTTTTATACTTCTGTCCAAGGGCAGCCTTAACTAGGGAAAGTTGCTGTCTGGCATGGATAGAGTACTGGGCTCAGAGTCAGAACAGCTTCAGTTCAAATCTCTTAAGTACTAATTTGACCAGGTAACCTGGTCACTTAATCTCTCTCAGTCTGTTTCCTCATTTGTCAAACTGGAGCTACAGTGACTACTTCACAAGGTGGTTGTTGGGCTCTGAGATAAGGAAGGAAAAGTGATTCTAAAAATGAAATATATTATTATATCCAATAATTAGAAGCTCTCATTGGCCCCACATCCCTGCCCTCCAGCCAGCCAATATTAGGGAATTCTCACAGGAGCACTACATTCCCCTAATGTTCTTTCTCTGCAGCCTACAAACATTACCCACAAGTGTCCCTCATCCTGAAAATCCCCCCAGACCCCCACCACCCCCTCAACATATCATCCTGTATCTTTCATTCTCCTTGGCAGCCACGCTCCTGAAAACCCCATTCACTTCCTCCTCTCCCTCCGTGTCCCTCTGGCTTCCACTCATCCCTCAACTAAAACTCCTCTTTCCAGAGATACCAGTGACCCTCTTCTTTGCTGGGTATGGCTTCGTTTTCTTAATCCTCGCCTTCTCTGCATTTGACACTGTGGATCACCCTCCCCTCCTAAATATTCTTTTCTCTCCCGATTTTCACTGTGAAAATACCAGCAGTGCCCTCTGGTTGGCAGCCAGAGCTGGATCCTGCCAAGTACAAATGCCCTGATCTCCTTCTCAAGGAACTTCTGCTTCATCATAGCCACCTCCTTCCAAGTTCACATTGACCTATGAACAAAGATTCTTCTCATTTGGCTGTTCAACCAGTCTAGCCCAGGCTTTTTCATCTTTTCCATTTTTTACTAAAATCTATGTAGATTTATCTGATTCCCCTCCCATAAGACCCTGAAAACACTGAACTCTTCGTGTGATAAAATTAAATAATATTTATAAGGTGCTTTGCAAATAATTAGCCCTATAGGAATGTCATGTGCTATTAATAGCAGAAATAATACCAATTTGATTGGCAAAATAAGTTGCCATATAGCATTGTATTTGTCCCTTTTTAAAAGTGACTCCCTCTCTGGACTCTTATTCCAGCTCCCACCCCCATAGGCAGAATTAATCCTTAGTCTCCTTCTTATGACAGAATTCTAAGGGTAACCTGAAGGACTGGGGGTGATTTCCTAATTCTATTTGTCATACATCCCCACTGTTGTGCTCTTTGTTGATAGCAATTAATTAGCCAGATTTTATTAACTTAATTAAGGGTACTTTCTAAGTGGTTTAATAAAAAATTAGTATAAAATACTTCTCTTGAAAATCTGGACCCATCATCCCACAAAGACATACAGAGTCCAGGTGAAATTGGGCATAAACTCAGGAAGTACAAAGAGGGAAAGAAGTTTCAGGCGTAGAGTCCTTATAAATTTCTCAGTGAAGGACATGTTGGGCTCTGATGGTCAAGTTCTTTGGAGCTGCTCACCTCTCTAGCCTGAAGAGGTCATAGTGCCTTCCCCTCTGTTTCTGTGAAGTGTTCAGTTTATATCCTCTCAACTCCCAAATGGATGTGTTCCTCAAACATTTCCGAAGCAGCGGCTGGGATGCTTTCCATAGAAAGTTCTTCTCTGATATACACAGGGCCAGGAGTGAGTCTAATTGTGTCAGCCAATCCCAGTACATCTCCACCATCTGATTTCTTCCAAGGTCTTCCCCTTTAGCTAGTTTCTACTTTTGATCTTTGGTTGGCCATTCAGTAAATAGGTCTAGAGATTCTTCATACCTAGTTTATATCTTTGATTGATTCTGGAACTCAGAGAGGAGGAGGAAGAGGAGGAAAATCCATCTTGATAATTACACTCTTTGGAATTACAGATATGGAACACACCTCTTAAGCAAGTTAAGAAGGTGGCATATTAATAGCAGATTATATACTAAAGAAAGGAGGAGCTGAGCCCTGCCTTTTCTGCTTTGATATAATAGAACTTCTTCCAATTTGCATGTTATGGAGCTACTACTGGTGAGTTAATTAGGTAAAGGGAGCATTTACTTATTGCAAATGTTGAGAAGAGCATCAGAATAATGGTTATACCAAAAAGGGAATTGAAGTCAAAACATGAAATTTTGTTCTGAAGCTTTTATGTATGGCTCTTGGTTGTAGGACAATCCCTTCTAGAAACTGGTAGCATCTCCTCAGACAGATACAAAGAAGTGACTGGAATTGGGTTGTTCTCTCCCTAATTTTACTATTTACATCTACTTTTTGGTGAGTGAAAAGGACCTTAGAAGGCATCTTCTATGGGAAAGTGAAAATTAAATGAAAATAGTTCATAAAGTCAGTAAAAGATTTCAATAACTTGAACACCAACAAATGTTTGTTAATGTCTGCTTTTGAGAATTGTGCAAACTACTTTTCAGAATATGATTTTTTGGGGGGATGGAGGGGCAGCAATCTGGACTTACGATCTCATTGGTATGGGGAACTTCTAGAGAGCATATTCCCTCCTTTGCTACTCTGCAATTTATATTCCTAAAAAAAATTGCCTAGAGGCAGTGGTTAACTTGCAGCCAGCTTGTCTCTGAGGCAAGATTTGAACGCTATGCTTCCTGACTCCAAAGCCCAGCTCCCTATCTCTTACCACTTGTCTCTCAACTGTCCATTCAGATGAAGTCCCAACTCTCCTGGAGCTCTTGAACTCAGAAAGCAGAAACTTCAAATAAAAAGACTGAATAACAAAGAGAGGGTGGTACACCACCCAAACTGGCAAAGGCATTTTTGCCACGCAGTCGCCTCCAGGGATTGCATTCACTACACCAAAGCTTCTCATTAAAAAAGAAAAAAAAAAAAGGCACATTGATATTCAGACTCTGTTTACACCTGTCCATCATTCAGTTGCCCTTAATTTTAAATAGATGTGAATCATAGAAAAGGGAAGAAATGTGAAATTTGAAAAAGGAAGAAAGGGCCTTTCTCTAACATAGAGCTCCAGCTCACCACCCCTGTGCCCTAAAGGGGAAAAGAATATTGGCATCCCAAGACTTCATCTGTGATGTCATTGAGAATGAAGGATAAACAACAGGAACAAGTCTACTATAAAGTATAAAGCTCTTCTTTAACTGTGCTTCCACCATTTATTTTCTTTTACTTGATTTTCTGAACTTAAATGCTGGACATTTTATTTAAAATACTACATTTTACCTTATTCTCTTTAGCTCATTATTCTAACCTCTGCTTTGGCCCCTATTTAATATCTAACTAAGGTATGATTTCCTGTTATACCATCAGTGTTTATAAAAGGTGGATAAAAAAGCATCACTTCCAAAAAAAAAAGAATATTGGCTTCCTCTTGGGAAGAAGAGGAGAATAAGAGTGCCTTGACCTCCATGTCAAAACAATCCACATATAGTGACCTCATGCTACTGTCCAGAGACTTCTGCACAAAATTGGAAGATCACTCTTTTCTTATTGCAAGTCAGGGTAAAACTTAGGTTTGGTGTTTATACTAGGACATCATTGAATAATCATTCCATGATTCTAGCGCTATCATTCAATACCTCTTTTGAGATCATTTTCCATTGGGCAGCATTCCCTCTTCACGTTCTCTTCCACTTTCTGTGTAAATCCGGCTAGACAGCAAACCAGCTTCCCCGATGCTCAGACTGTATCTTTCTTAAGTTGTCTAGTCCGATCACCTTTCGCCCATCTGTATTTGTCTTTCTGTAAGGAAGATGAGGGAAATTGCGGTTTGACCTCTGGGTATCATTGGACTCTCTTGTTTACTACATCCCTTTCTGGAGAAACCAAAGGTCAAATGAAAGCCAGTCACCAGGTGTAGGGAGGGGCCTCCTCTTGGGGTTATGCGGAGCTGAGTCACCGGGATTGAGTCATGCAGCAAGAATCAGGATTGCAGACAAAGGTCTGGATGTGGACCTTCTTCTGCTCCTCCTAAGCTCAGGCTGGCTTAGGCCTCTATCTCATGGGCAGGGTTTAGAGGCTGGACAAGTCCTGCCGTGGGGAAGCAAGCAAGGTGTTCTATCCTCGCTACAAAGCTGGAGTCTCAGCTAAGGACAAAGCCTCAGCCGCCCATGCTCTTACCGCAGCCTCCTACATTGAGAGAAGATCTGGCCCAACAGGGAGATTTTTTCAAACCCCAAGATAGTTCCAGAACCACAGATATTGCTCTTGTAAGAAAGACAGAAGCCAGAAAGCTAGGATTGAATAAAACTTTTCCCTCTGCCGCTATCAAAGCTTATGCTTAGAAGATAAACTTCTAAACTCAAATATGGGAAAGTTATATATGATTAATAGCAACTGTGCTTGAAATATGGAAATGATATGTGTTCATGAAGAAATAATTTTACCATTCACATTTATCAAAGTATTAAATTATAAAAAATTTATATATTTATAGTATAAATGGGAATATATCCACAGAATGGCATACACAATTTATTTCCATTCTTAATAATGGCAAGGTGGCCAAAATAATCTATGTCTCATTTTTCAGAAAGATAAGTATGGTCTTGGCAATAAAAGTGTAATGAAATTTCTTTTACTTAGAGGAGAAAAATATGATTACTTAAAGAAAAGTTATTTTTCTTGAAAAGTATTGAAATAAAGGTACCTTGAGCTATGAACATTCACTGATATAACAGTAAGGAGTTCAGACAATTAGCCGATGTGATCTGAATCCCAAGGTCAGAGATGTTAGACATGGGAAAAAATAGGATATTCTGAATTTTTTTCCTTTCTCATTCTGCACAAAACTTGAAGAACAGAATTTCTGTAACTTGTGAACTCTGTGATTGAAGAGGTCTCCGCCCCTAGAGTTTCAGGTTCCTTTCAGAAATGTTGAGCAGTGAGAGGAGCCGGGTACTGTCTGCAGGATTTGCTCTGACCCCAAGTCATCCTGGGAAAGCCAGCCTCAGTCTTACTCATAGCCAATCCCTAGAAGGCCCGGTTGAGAGACCGACCGACCAAGATATTCCAGACCAGGTCCACTCTGGCGGGAGGCCACACATCTGGCTTGTTCTCAGAAGACATGAGGAATTAATCAACCAAACTGCAAATATTTATTAAGTTTCTCAGTATAATGGCGCTGTGCTGTACGGTGATGGGGGAGAAAGCACAAGAGCCCAGAATTTGGAGTCAGGGAGGCCTGGGTTTGACTCAAGTGGTAAATTTGGCTGAGCAAGTTTTTAAACTGAGTTCCTTCTTTTGTTAAATGAAAAGAGTTATAGATTAGATAATCCCTGAAGGGCTTAGTAGCTCTAACTTGAAGTGATTCTATGGGAATTCAAAGAATTTTAAGACATGGTTCCTGCCTTCTAATAAATATCTGTGGATTTAAATTGAATTAAGAATTTATTTAGTCTAGGTGGGGAAAAAAGAAAACCAACAATTCAGGCTGTAAAACAAAGCTATAAATAAGTGCCCAGGGAGTCTTAAGCACTCCCCAAATTCCAACTTGCAGAAAACTTGAGCCCTCCCAAGTATTCTCCAGAGGAGAGTTGAACCCTAGTTGGCATTGCTTCAAACAAAATAGGGTCTCCCAGTACTGTCACATTGTGGAATTGTAGCCATCCCAGAGACTAATGCTAACCAATCTTCCTGGATTGCTTCTGGCAAGACTGAGTCTTAATTCTGTCTTGTCTTTTCACTGTCTTTCCTTGCCTCAAATTGTACCAGAGTCCTTGGCCAACAAACCCCTTTCTTCTTCCTCCCAAAGTTCTATTTTCATAGAATCATAAATTTACATACAGGAATGCACTGAGTCTGAGTTGCCCAATCCCTTCATTATATAGCAAAGAGATTAAAATTCAGAGATGGGACTTGCCCAGGTTCATACTGGTGAGTTATGGAACAAAGCAAGGATTTGAACTCAGGACTTTAATCCAATATTCTAAAATTATTCTTTGCCAAGTTCAAAAGTGATTTTATCACTGGCGTCATATTTTAATAAATGTTACACACTGACAAACAAAATGCTCAATGATTACTTTCAATAACCTTCTGCAACCTCTATTATGAATCCTGTGTAGAACAATTATAGTAATCCAAGATTAAAGACAAAACACCCAGAATGGCCCCATCTTGTCCATCCATATGAAGGGAAAATATTGAATTCCCTTAGAAGCTTTCCTTCTCCATCCCACAGCTGTGCCTACATAAGCCTTCAGTGAACATAAGCAAGATTGCAAACTTGTTTCTCAATATCCAGATGTAGGGGTTCCTGCTGACTCTCTCTAACTCAAGAAATGATGGACATTGATTCTGCCCAGCAGTTGCTCAGAATCACAGGTTATATAAGAACTGAGCACCAGAAAGAAAATTATCTAGAAACCTAAATTCCCATTTCCCATTTTTCTTGATATATAGAGGTCAAGGCTGCCCAGCTCCCTAGCCTGGGTAGGCAGATGGGGAGTGTATTAGGGAAAGAGGGAAGGAAAAAGATAGAATTAAAAAACTAATAACTGAAAACAAGAGAATAGCTGAAATACAGAAAAATCAAGAGAAGCAACTGCTTAAAAAACAAACAGAAAGGAAAAGAAATACAAAAGGAATACAACAATGACAAAAAGAAATCACAAAAAGGCAAAGCATATTGAACAAATATTATAATATAGAAGAATATGAGCCAGTATTATATGAGGAAACAGGAATTCTATGTGCTCTCCAAAGATCAAGGACAACAAGAAAATCCAGAAAGGATCAAAAGATTTTTCCTTCAAAAAAAAAATTAGTAATGAATTTAGGACAGAAATCAGAACTCCTAACACAGAATTTGAAAACGCAAACTGAAGAATAGGAAAAATTGAATTATATTATGAGAAATCTCACCAAATAAATAAAAGTTCTAAAACAGAAAAACAAAGTTGGAGCACAAAAAATTGAAATGGAGGAAAATTTGGCAGAAGAAATACAAAAAGCAACAGAGTTAAAAGACTGCATGAATTCTATACAAAGTAAAACTGCTTACGTGAAGTAACTCATGAGTCTCCCACAAAAATGCAGGAAAGCAAAACACATGGATTTCCTATTGAAGTAAATTATTTAAGAATACTGTCCAGAACTTCTGAATATGAACAACAAAATAGGGAGAAGTACCAATCATCACACTAAGAGGAAAAAAAGAAACCATGCTACAAACTTTAAAATAATTTTATAGTTAAATTTAGCAGTTACAGCAACAAATAAATTTTTCAAGGAAGCAAAAAAGAGACCTCCTAATATAAAGGAAAGGCAATTTGTATAACATGTCATTATTCCATATTTACAAAAAAATGCCCCATAAATGTATTAAACCATTCCCCACAAAGCAAAAGAGTTCCAGCTGCATCACAAAATAATGTTTTCTACAAAACATAGCCTAATTATCAACAAAAGAAGATGGACATTCAATAAAAGAAGCATTTGAAATATAAATTTTAAAAAATGAGCAGATCCTGTAATTTGTAAATATCCCCCAAAGTGAAGCATAAGAAAAGTGCATCAGTATAATTATCAGGAAAAGATTTAAGAGAGAAAGCTTGATCCATAAGAGTAAAATACCAGGAAGGGTTGACAAACACTAAAAAGTACTTCAGGGCATTAGGAATGAAGATAAGCTAAGAGTGGGGTGAAAGGGGTGCCCTGGCTCCCTCTTGCAAACCCAGGCAGATTATCTCTCCCTCCAGATTGCCCAGGCCCCAACTCTGAGTTTTGGCTCCTTTTTCATTTGCCATCCTTTTGTACCCTCTGCACCCAGCTCCGTTTTCCCTGCCTCTTCCTTCATCCTATTATTAGGGGCTGGGGACCAGCACTCCCATCTAGTGTCACCACTTGGCACCCCTTTGACAAGGGAATAGTGCTTCCAAGACGTAGTAAGAACCAAGGATAATGACCATTTCCCCTCCTACCTCAGCCAGGGCTCCCCATCACCCTCGTCTTCAGAGTGGGCTCGGCTTAGGACAGTCCCCCCACCATTAGGCCCATCAAGTTCACAACTTCGAGTCACCTCCCGGCAGGAAGAGCCCTTCTCTCAGCTCCCCCGTTGGGTCCCAAAGGTCACTTCTTTCCATCCCCCTGACTCTAAACTGTGGGAGGCTGGAGGCTGCGTTCCCTTGGGATGCCAGTATTGTGCTGGCTGCCAAGCCCTGGAAGGCTGGGATCTGGAGCCCCAGGCTTTACAAAGTAGCAGCTCCACAGCTCTCCCTGGTCACTAGCGGAGAGGAGGTGCTGAGCTCCTTCCCTGGTCTGAGGCAACCTCTGAGGCCAGAGGGCCCTTTCCCCTTCCAATGCTTGCCCAGCCAAGCAGAGTTCTCCTTTTCAATATCCGAGCTGACCTGAACGATGACATAATATCCTGGGTATTCCATAGACATGGGCGTCTCTGCCGCAGGAAATACTTGTTTTGCACCTGGGCCAGATGGCCATCTTCTGGCCCCATCTGTGAGTCAGTGACCTGTTGTTGGAAGGACCGATAGTGGGAAGGGGAGAGGGGAGTTACAGAGGAAAAGAGGGAGTTGGCAGATGATGGATGCACTACTGTGGAGCCCATAGACTAACCGTAAAGGGATAATTCCTTTAGGATCGTGTGTGAGTGTGTGTGTGTGTGTGTGAGAGAGAGAGAGACAGACAGACAGAGACAGAGACAGACAGAGAGGGGAAGGAAAGAGGAAAGGAGGGAGAGAGACAGGCAGAGACAGAGGGAGGTGGGGAGGGAAAGAGAAAAAAAAGGATGAGGAGGAAGAAGGAAGGCAGGAAGAAAAGAAAACTTGGAGAATCATGTTTAAAAAAAAAAACTTATACGTTACTTTTTTTGTTTTGTTATTTGGGTTTTGTGCTCTATCTTTAAATGCATAAATCTCCTAAATATATGAGTGTTGTCTCTCCTAGAATCCAAGCTTCCAGGAGCACAAATTATGTTTCTTGTGTTATTCTATGCAGCCCCAGAGAGACTTGCAAATGAAAATACTTTATGTTTCTTAGAGATGAAGGTTTAACTCCCTCCTGAAGAAACCATATCCTTTTAGTTTATTTTTTGTCTCTATTCCTCTTTTTAAATCTCCTTCTCCATTATGTGTTTTCTTTTTTAACATTAATTAAATCAGCTGTTCTCCTTCTTGCCTGGCTCATCCTTCTTTCCAGTTTGCTGCCTTTCATGTGACCTTTCCTCTCTATTGCCTCTCCCAGCAGGTTTCTAGTCCTCCTCTTATCTTTTGCCTCAGCTATTTCTCACCTCCCTTCATACCTCAGCAAGTTTTTTTCCAATAAAATTGGCAGGCTCTGAAGGGGAAGGAGTCTGGAGGCCTCTCATAACAGACGGCTGCTTTTAGATCACCATGGGTGATGATTTCACCAGTTTTCCACTTCTAGAAGTCTTGCTGTTTAATTGTCAAGCTCTCTGATTCTCAGTGGAATACAAGAGTTTCTTGATTTTTTTGTTTCTGGGAGGCCCTATGTCCCCCTGATGTCACTTTGTTAGAATGTAAGATTTTTACTTAAATTGTTTAAAATATAAAGGCTTTGTGGTTTCATCAGGTAACTAGTTGACACAGTGGATAAAGCAGTGGGCTTGGAATCAGGAAAATTCATCTTGCTGAATTCAAATCTGGCCTCGGACACTTAATGTTCCCTAGCTGTGTGACCCCGGACAAGTCACTTAACCCTATTTGCCTCAGTTTCCTCATCTGTAAAACAAACTAGAAAAGGAAATGGCAAACTCCTTCAGTATCTTTGTCAAGAAAACCTCAAATGAGGTCTTGGAGAGACCTCAACTATAAACAACAACCGGGATTTTATTATCATTTTCACAAAATGGTTACATGTACTTACATATTTTGGTCATTGAAGTCTTGAAAGAATTATTCCTTTGTAAAAATTTATTAACTTGCTATGTTTAACTTTAACAAATCATTCTTTAAATAAACTTTAAAGTTGAGGGAACTCTCTTTGAACCCAAAACAGCAGTCATAAAGGCAGTTGGATTTACGGCCTGTTTATTCAGAAAGAGGAATAAATCCTTACTTTTGAATCATGGGCCTTTTCTAAATATTTCATCTTTTTTAAGAGAAAAAAAATTGAATTTTAATTACTGAAAGCTATAATTGGAGTTCTTTGAAGATAACTCCAGAATACAAACTCTTGAATTTTTATGCATGTTCAGTTTAAAGTTTGAAGCTCATAAAAAAGCCGCACTGTATTTACATGGATATATTTGACACATCCTTATCCTTTATATTTCTGACTCAAATGACTAGCTCACACCATTTTGGTGAAGTCAGTATTCTCTAAAGGAGAAGCAACTGGGAGAGTGACTGAAAATCAGTATTCGGAGTAATGAAGAGTTTAAAGTGCCTGATTGATTTAGTATTGACGGGCATATTTTTTTTCCTATTTTTAAATTGAAAAGATTTTCCCTGCCCAAAGAAGGTACCTTTAAGTTTTTATTCTTTTTATTTATTTGTTTTATTCTTTTTATTAATTCTTTTATTCTTCTATTAAGTTTTTATTCTTATTATGTCAATAATTGTGACGAGATAAAACAAGTTAATTAATACAGTCTTAGAGCCTGGAAAAAAAAAAAAAAAGGTTTGTGTGTGGGGGAACTGAGCCTAATTTGTCCCCTTCTCCAAGGAAAAACCCTGCCAACATGCTCTGTTGTCCCTGTTGTCCCTCAATGGTGTCAGTGTGGGGATAACGACATCCCTGTTTTATGCAGTATCCCTGGTACTTTAGTAGGAGTGGGGACACGCTTGCCATGGCTTATCAGGCAGCTGTGGCTCGTCCAGCAGAAGGGATGCGGGCTCTGAAGTCGCTGACCCCAGTGTCGCCCTTTGCTCCTTTTCTGCATAGCCTAGGACCACAGCTTTAGCAATGGCAAGGCCTTAAAAGTCCCTTAACTCCCTCATTTTACAGATGAGAAAACTGAGTACGGGTCACTCAGCACCAAACAGGAAGCAAGTCATAGGTCTGGAATGCTATTGATATAAAGACTTCTCAGCTAAGTCCTAATTTAGCTAATTCTCTGATCTTGAGTTGCTTCCAAGGCAACAGACTGGGCTCACCCACGGAGGAGAGTCTCCAGCCCAGAAAGAACTTTGATTTAAAGCCCTTCCCCATTTTAATCCTCCAACTCTGTATTGATCGTGCTTTGCCTCTGCTCCAGTGATGATGTTTGTAAACTCCCACGCCCATGGTTCCCTTCCTGAGAGCCGGTCCAGTCTGGAGGAGGGAAGGTCTCCTTGTATTTCAGAGATGGGAAGGAAAAGAACTGAGATAAGCTAGAAGAATAGGAACAGAATAGAGAAAGTATCCAAGATGACTTCCGGGATACGAGGGAGAAATGACAGAGCTTTTGAGAAACAGGGAAGGCTCAAATGTCAAGAAAGAGCCCATTGAAGGAGACCATCACAGAGAAGCTGGCCCTAAAAGCAGAAATCCACGTTGTGAATAATCCACATTGTGAATAATCCACATTATGAATAATCTAATTGTGAATTCAAATGCCATGTGGTCCCAAGGAAGAATAAGAAGCACATAGCATGGGACCTGCTTGGCCCACTGGTCCTAGCAGTGCAGATTATCTGGAGGCTTGTGGATAGAGGGGTTATCCATATGAAGGGCAAAAGCTCTCTGGACATGAGGGTCAGGGCCAGAGAGCTAGGCCAGGCGAGAGCCAAAGCCATCCATCTGTCTTTCCATTTGTGTCTAGCTAGGAATCATTACTGGGAGGTGCTGGGTCCCTACGTGGCAGCTCTGTTCATATTCGGCTGCAAATAACCTCTTTGGATGGCCTTCGTGGGCCAAGGAAAAACATCTTCATCATCGTCACCATCATCACCTAACATTTATATAGGGCTTTAAGGTTTACAAAACATTTCGCAAATGTTACCTCATTTGGATCTCAAGATAGCCTTGGGAAGTAGTTACAGTGAATATCCCATATGAGGAAATGGAGAGGGAGTGAAGGTAAATGATTTGCTCAAAGCCACATGTCTAGTAAGTGTCTGAAGGAGTTCAACTCATATTTCCTATTCCAAGTCCACTTAGCATTTGTGAGAGTTGTTCTGTCTTTTATAACAAGTGTTGCCTTCCAGTGATGTCAACAAATTGGAGAATCCTGGAATGAAAACAAAGGAGAAAGAGACAGACAGACAGACAGTGAGAAACAGAGAGAGAAAGAGAGAGACAGAGACAGACACAGAGACAGAGAAAGAGAGGGAGGAAGAGAGAGGGAAGGAGGGGGGAGGGAGAGAAAGAGAGGAGAGGGAGAGAGAGAGAGAAAGAGAGAGAAGAGAGAGAGAGAGGGAGGGAGAAACACAGACCGACAGAGAGAGAAACAGAGGCAGAGATAAAGAGAAAGAGACACACAGAGATGGAGAAAGAGACAGAGAAACAGAAAAAGAAACAGAGAGAAAAAAAGACAGTGAAAAAGAGAATACATAATCTTATCAAACTTGTGCTATAATGGATCGAATCGTGTGATTTTTAAAGTGTCACCTTAAATGGGTGATAATGCCTTTAGTATCAACTGTGTAAAACCAAGTGGAAGAGCACAGAAGGCATCCTGCCATCCATGGAGCTTGCAGAGCTCATTATTTTCGGTTTATATCCCTGTCAGTAATCTTTTCGTAAGGCATGTGGTTGAAAATAGAATGATAATTAGTATTAGGCTATTTGAGAAGCTTCCACTGACAGGGGCTTATTTATTGTTATGTACAATTAAAATGTGATGGGAACTCATGAGAATTCAAATTAAAACAAGACTACAGCTTGTCAGCAGTTTTCTTTTTGTTCATAGGGCTCTTTATTAGGCTATCGTTGCTTGTGTACTTTTTTTATATGACTTTAACTCTAATAACAGTAGCAACATCCCAATTATTAGAAACCTCAAAATCAGCTTTGATTGCAAAACAGACAAAAGAAATCCATTAGAAGCTTCAGGTTCAATGGCAACTCAAGATGAGGATGTGAGATTAGAGTGCAGAAGGATTAACCTTAGAGGAGGCTCAGGCCCCGTATGGTCTTGTGATCGCTTTGCAGTTGTGGCAAAGTGGCCCATGGTGTTTGTACATGAGCTGACTAGGACGATGAATATATATAAACAAGAATGGAGGGGATTCACTTATAGCCCTTACTCATGCATGTTTGGTCTCTTTCAATGTCCACTTCCGTGATTCACTGAGCGCCACCGAGTAGCCACACCACTGTACCTACTTATTCCTTCTGACTGGGTTTTTACCATGCTGGCAAAAACTGTTCCAGGTCACAGTGGAGTAGGTATAGTAGGAACAATCTAAGTTTTGGAAATGCATCCTAATAAGTGCGTAATTTATCACATCTGCTAAAATATTAAACTTTCCCGGTTTTTAGTGTATGGTAAAATTTGTTTATAATTAGTTCAGGAAACGACTTTCTGATTTATGATTCTAATTTACAAAAGCTTTGCAGTCTACTTCATTTCCAAAAACAATATGAAGGGAATCCCAAAGCACATTTATTTCTTCTATTAAACTTTTATTTATGTAGCAGATTATTTGTGATTTAAACACGGTCTTTAACAAGGACAAATGTGACTGCTGGCATGGTCAGTCAATTAGAATTTAGGTAAATCTAGAAAAGCTTTTTCTAGGTGGTGGGAATTTAGTTAGGATTTGTAGGAAGCCAGGAAGCAGAGATGAAAAAGGGGAGAATTCCAAATTCTAGGCTCAGGGAACAACCAATGAAAAATCAGAAGGAATATCTCGTACAGGGAATAGCAAGGAGACCGATATTGGATCACTGAGTAGAGAAAGAGAAGAGAAAGGAATAAGCATTTATTTAGTGCCTACTATATACCAGGCACTGTGCTAAGCACTTGATAAATATTATCTCATTTGATCTCCACAGTAACCCTGAGAAGTAGATCTGTTGTGGTCCCCATTTTACAGTTGAGGAAACTGAGGGAAACACATTAGGTCACTTGCCCTCCAGTCCCAGTGCTCTATAAACTGAGTAGATGGAAAGGTCTTTGATAAAAGGGGACCGAGTTATGAATGACTTTGAATGTCAAGCAAAGTATTTTACATTTGATTCTCAAGGTGATGGAGAGCTGCTGGAGTTAACTGAATTGGGGACTGGGGCAGGAGGTGGGTGACAGGTCACATGATCCTGTGCTTTAGGCAGATTTCTTGGGCAGCTGAGTAGCAGATAGGCTAGAATAGGGAGAGATTGGACAGACAGCCCAGCAAAAGATATAATCGACAAAACTTGGCAAGATATAGAGCAAGAGAGAGGCAGAGATAGACAGACAGACAGAGAGAGACAGAGAAACAGAGGGACAGAAGACAGAGAGAGAGAGACAGACAGAGAAACAGAGAGAGAGAAACAGAGGGACAGATAGAGACAGAGAGACAGGCAGAGAGAAAGGACAGACAGAGAGATAGAGACAGAGAGCTGGGGTTAGGGCGAGGACTGCAGGAGATGGGAGAGTGAAGGACAGGGAAGAAATGGTTTGGACAGATGCTGTGGAGAATGGGAGAAAAAGGAGATAAAGTGGAGAGATTTCTGAGATGAACAGCTGAGGGTTTATCAGAAATTGGCAGTGAGTGGGGCAGCTAGGTGGCGCAGTGGTTAGAGCACCAGCCCTGAAGTCAGGAGGACCTGAGTTCAAATCTGGTCTCAGACACTTCCTAGCTGTGTGACCCTGGGCAAGTCACTTAACCCCCAATTGCCTCAGCAAAAAAAAAAAAAAAAGA
>JAJPUD010011049.1:0-13690 GCA_023553655.1 Myrmecobius fasciatus | reverse complement strand
AAAAAAAAAAAAAAGATATAGTATATAAGTATAAAAAAGCATAGTTTCCTCAGCAAAAAGCAATAAAATAAAATAAAAAAATAGAAATTGGCAGTGAGTGAAGTCTGGTCATTTTCAGAATCACCCCAGTGAAGCTCAATAGCCCCAAATCAGAGCACAAACATCAAATGATAGATTTAATGAAGACTCATGGTCTTCGTAGTGGAAAGTCAAGGATAAAGTAGCAAAAAAAGGGGGGAGTGAGGATTTTAGGGCAGAACTTAAGGAAACAGTAAAATTATAGGAGTTAGACTGTTGGGGGTAGGAGACGATTTGGGGGTGAGAGACCTCCTCCAACTAGAGGTCCTCTACCAACTGCACCAAACTCCAAACCCAAATTTAATTAGCTTTCTCCTCCAACCTGTTTCTCCTCTTGACCCTATTGTTTCTATGGCCATGTTTACTGACTCTTCCTCCTCATCTCTGCCTCCTGGTGTCCGCTGAAATCCCATCTTCCACAGGGAGCTTTTCTTGATCGCCCTCAATGCGAGTTCCTTCCTTCTTGATCCTGGGTGTATTTTGTTTGTCTAAAATCATGGTTTGCATGTTGCCTTCCCCACTAGACTGTGAGCTCCTTGAGGTCAGGGACTGTGCTCCGCCCTTCTTTGTAAGGCTAGCCCTCAGCACAGAGCCTGGAACACAGTTGGTGCTTAATAAATGGTTACCGCCTGCTGTCACTATCTCTTAAAAGAATAACCTCAGACCCCATCCCTGGCCAAGTTCCAGGAGTGAGTTCTCTCCATGGAACGGCTTCTAAGTCCATACCTGCTGCCCCTTCATGATGCTGCCATATTGATCCTATTCAATCCTTTTTTTTTTTTTTCTTGCTGAGGCAACTGGGGTTAAGTGACTTGCCCAGGGTCACACTGCTAGGAAGTGTTAAGTGTCTGAGGCTGGATTTGAAGTCAGGTCCTCCTGACTTCAAGGCACTGCACTACCCAGATGCCCCGATCCTATTCAGTCCTAATGAACTTCCATTTATTGGCCCCTTCAACTGTGACAGCAGCTTCCTTGAGTCTTTTAAGTTCCCCTGCCCCCTTCCTCTAAACCATAGAGAAGAACCGTAAGGATGAAAAGGAGCATTGTAATTTGAATCCTTGTCCTTTGTGACATCACCACGTTAGAGTCAAGTTAGTGTGTCCGGCTGTGGCTGATCAGACCAATATGAGCTTGGGAGACTCTTCCCAAGTGGGATGCTTGCACATTTGGTGGGATTCTCTGACTTGAGCCTCCCACGTTCCTTCTGAGCTAATTCAGCTCTGCTTTGCTCACAGAGCCCAGCCCCTTCTCTGATGAGGGCTCGCCATGCTGGGCGGTCCTGTGCCAGGGTCTCCTGTGTCATACAATGAATTCTAAAGTTCTCAAGGGAGCCCTTGAGAGTGTCCTTGCAGCACTTTTTCTGACCGTCTTGTGAGTGCTTGCCCTGCATGAGTTCTCCATAAAATAATCTTTTTGGCAAGTGTGTATTTAGCATTGAACAATGTGGCTGGGGCAGCTAGGTGGCACAGTGGATAGAGCGCCAGCCCTGAAGTCAGGAGGACCCGAGTTCAAATCTGATCTCAGACACTTCCTAGCTGTGTGACCCTGGGCAAGTCACTTAACCCCAAGTGTCTTAGCAAAAAGCAAAAAACAAACAAACAAAAACAAACAAACAAACAAAAAAACCAATGTGGCCAGCCCAATGGAGCTATGCCCTCTGCAGTAGACTTTAAATGCTGGGCAGTTTAGTGCCAGAAGGGACCTTGTGTCCAGTGTCTCCTCTGGCCAGGTGATCTTCCTAAGACAATTCAAATGGAAGTGATTCAGTTCCCTGGGTAGTTTAAGTCATTGGACCTGGATGGATAAGCCAGTTCTTTTGTCTTCTGAGCCTCAGTTAATCAACAATTAAGTCACCTAATATGCTCCAGGTTAAGACCCTCTCTGCCTTCCAGAAGCATACACTCTCTGGGGAGCTACAAATATGTTCACAGGCTCACCAATGCAGGACGGACACAAATAAATATGAAGTAATTACAGAGACAGGCACCAACCACTGGAGGCCCTGTGACAGAAAAGGATATTTTGTGACTGGCTGGGTTTTCTAAAGTTTGGGGACGGGAGCATGACAATTAGTGCAGTCTAGTTTTTATACGCTTCTACTTCCTTTGTGTGAGTTCAGCAGCCAAAGGATCCCTTTGCTAATTAAAGTCTTAGTCTATCCCTAGACCATTGCCCTATAGCTCCTCTCCTCAGACAGCTTCTCATTTTATTTGGAGATCCTCCAGTCAAATCTTTTAGAATCCTTGATTATGTAGTGGCTCCCTCGCCCAGAAGATGATACATCAGGGATCCACATGGAGCCCCCGTTTCCCAGCACATCACTGGAATAGGAACTGAGGTATAGAGTAGAGCAGGGCCCCAGAAATGCTTGCAGGATCAGGGGGCCATATTTCTGTTCTGCTTTGCTTCTCAACCTTTTGAGTTGGAACATCTAAAAGTCTCATAGTCCAATAGACTGAAAAAAGAAGCATGGGGGAGAGAGTGGGGAAAGAAACAAAACTACTTTACTCTCCTCAATAATTTGAACATTAAAAACTCAATCAAACATCAAATAATTTTAACACAGTAGAAATAATGTGTACTTTCCATCCCAATTAAAACACATGCTCCTAGCAATTTAATTATGTAAATTGGTATAAGCAACCATGGAACAATGTTAAAGAGAAAGTATGAAGATGAGTTAGCTAAAATTGTTGGTGACATTTCTCTTTTTAATTTTCTTTCCTGGCAAATACTATGCCAATTTTCATGCATACACTGGGTGGAGACTACTTTTTTGAGATAAATACTCCTATAAATTTATTAAAAATAGATTAACCAGTATTGGAAAAGCTAATGCCCTTTCTCAACCCTACTGACCATTAAGACTATCTTGACCTATATACATAAAATTATGTTTTATATGTATATATATATATATATATATACACACACACACATATATAACCTTTCTCTATATATACACACATATATACATATATATATATTTATATAAGCTTACGCAGTAAGCTCAGCAGCCACCTTTAAAAGCCGTATTTATTTTCTGAGCATCCCAAGAGAGCCTTTTTGAAGGAAGTCGGGTTGCCCACCACCCTAGGGACTCATGGCGTAAGTGAAAAACATAGAGTGTTTGTCTTTAGTGTTACTGCATCTTAGGAATGTAGCATCCTAGAGCAGTTGGCCTCAGTGGCCAACTAGGCCAAGCCATCATTTGATTGCCTTTTTCATCCTTCTCAGTGTCCACCCCCTCCTACTACCCATGTGGCTCAGTGCCCTCATGCTTCCCAGCGTTCTTGCATGACTCCCTATCTGGGCAGGTCAGCACCCATGCTGGCACTTTTTTAGCTCTTTTTCCACCTTGCCCCCATCAAAACTTATATTGTTTCTTTCACTTTGGCACTGGCTAGCTGATCTATTGAACTAATTCACCTTGAAATCTTAATACCAGATAATAATTGAATGTTGTTGTCCCTCTCAGAGAGACATCGGTGGGTTAACTGTTGTCTTTAGTACCCTAACCCTGTGGAGGGAGAAATGTAAGAATTGCAGGCTCTGTGAGTAGGAGAGATGGATATTGCAGTGGATAGAGTAAGAGACCGGGAGTCTGGGAAACTCATCTCATGAGTTCAAATCTGGTCTCAGATACTAATTCTGTGACTCTGTGAAAGTTCCTTAACCCTGTTGCTTTAATTTCCTTATCTATACAATGAGCTGGAGAAGGAAATAGAAAATTACTCTGGCATCTTTTTTAAAAAAAAAACACTTACTTTATTTTTTCCCAATTAGGTGTAAAAACAATTTTTGACTATTTTTTTAAATTTTGAGTTTCAAATTCTATCTCTTCCTCCCTCTCTCCCTTCCCTCCCTCTCTCCCTTCCCTCCTTCCTGAGAAGGTAAACAATCTGATATAGGGTATACATGTGTAATCATGTAAAACATTTCCAGTCATTTTATGCAAGATGACTCAAATTTTAAAAAAAAAGTGAAAAACAGTTATGTTTCAATCTGTATTCAGACAACATCAGTTCTTTCTCTGAAGACAGAGTGTTTTTCATCGTGAATCCTTTGGGATTCACTTGTACTTGGATCACTGTACTGCTGAGAATAGCTAAATCATGCACTGTTCTTCATCTAATATTGCTGTTACTATGTATATTGTTCTTCGGGTTCTGCTCACTTCACTTTGTATTAGTTCATGCAAGTTTTTCAAACCTCTTGTCATTTCTTATATAACAACAGTATTCCATTACATTCATATGACACAACTTGTTCAGCTATTGCCCAATTGTCTCAGGTTCCAATTCTTTGCCACCACAAAAAGATTTCTGGACAAATCGATTTTTTTCCATCACTTCATTATCTTTGAAGATCATATTTTCTGTTCAGCTATGGTCTTTTCATCAAAAATAATTGAAAATTCCCTATTTCATTGAATTTCTCTCTTTTCTTCTGAAAGATAATGCTTAGTTTTGCTGGGTAGTTGATTCTTGATTGCAGTCCAAGCTCCTTTGCTCTCTGGAATATCATATTCCAGGCCCTTCAGTCCTTTAAAGTAGAAGCTGCTATGTCCTGCGTAATTCTGATTGTGGCTCCTCAATATTTGAATTGTTTCTTTCTGGCTGCTTGCAATATTTTTTCCTTGATCTGACAATTCTGGAATTTAGCTACAATATTTCTTAGAGTTTCACTTCAACATCTCTGCAAAGAAAAACCCAAACACGGTCATGAAGAATTAAACACAACTGAAAAAACAACTGAATAACTGTCCCTTGTCAAACTTGAATCTTAGGACTGGTCCACAAATCTAGGGCTAAAAGGGACCTCAGATTCAGCCAGTCAGCAGTCATTGATCACATTGTCACTGTTGTCAGTCACCCTGCTAAGTGCTGAGGGTACAAAAGAAGGCAATAACTACGTCTAAGATATTGAGGACTCACTTTCATGTGGAGGAGACAGCATGGAAATTGAAGGTGATATTAGAGTGAAGGAGTTGGAGGTTGGACGTAGGTCTGGGAAGGACTCCCTGCAGAAGGAGAGATTTGCGTGGAGTCTCACAGGAAGCCAAGAAGGTTCTAGGGAGAAGGAAGAAGATTCCTGGTGAGAGAAGTAGTCATCGAAAAAGGCACAGAAGATGATTAGCTCTGATAGACTTAACTCTTCTGAGCAACGTGGTGATCCAGGACAATTCCAACAGACTTAGGATGGAAACTGCCCTCTGCATCCAGAGAGAGAACTATGGAGACTGAATGTGGATATAAACAGAGTATTTTTACCTTTTTTATTTGCTTGCTTGCTTTTTCTTTTTCATTTTTCCCTTTTCATCTGATTTTTCTTGCATAACATGACACATGTGGAAATATATTAAGAAGAATTATACATATATAACCTATATGCTTGCTCTCTTGAGGAGGGAGGAAAGGGAAGAGAAAGAAAAAAAATTGGAGTGCAAAATGTTACAGAAATGAATGTTGAAAATTGAATTTACATGTATTTGGAAAAAATAAAATACTATTGAGGGGGAAAAAAAGAAAGAAAAAGACATGGAATCAGGAGATGGAGTATTCTGAGTGAGAAACTCAAGGAGGCAAGTGTCTCAGCAGGTAATGTAGGAAGGAGTCAGGTATAAGAAGACTGGAAAGGAAGGAGAGGAGAGGTTATAAAGGGTTCTGAATGCCAAGCAGAGCATTTTTAAATCTAATTCTGGAGTTGAGGGTATTTGGAGTTTATTGAAATGGAGGTGGCAGGATCAGAGCTGAGCCTGGGGAAGATCACTTAGCTGAGTGGAGGCTGAATGAGAGTGGGGAGAGATTTGAGGTGGGGGGATAACCTGCAGGCTATTGTCTGAGTGTTGGGGCCAAGGGTGATGGAGAGGAGACATGCAGGGAATGCTGGAGTGAAAGACTTGGCAGTAGATTTGGGGTGTGAGGTGAGCGTGAGGGTGACTGGGCGTCTGGTGGGGGCCCCAGCAGTCATAGGGACGTTTGGAAGAGGTGGCCTGGGGAGGAGGGGAACGGGAAGATAGTTTTGTTTTAAATGGGCTGAACCCGGGATGACTACAGGACCTGGAACATCCAAAAGGCAGTTGGGGCGACGAGGGACTGGACATCAGGAGAAAGGTCAAGGCTGGTCTATGGCAGTCATCTCCATGAAGACTGAACCCGTGAGAGCCAATGAGGTCATCAGATGCAATAGTATAAAGGGAGAAGGAAAGAGGGTCTAGAATAGAGCCTGGGGTCGCCCAGATGAAGTTCTAGCAAAAGAGGAGTAAAAAGAGCTGTCCAATAAATAGGAGAGAGCTGGGAGAGAACGTGGCCAAGAAAATCTAGAAAGGACAGAGTGTGTAGGAGGTGATCGGACAAGTCAAGGGCTTCAGAGTCATCAGTGATGGTTTAGAAAAGAATTTTCATGTGTTCTCATTGGAGCCTTGAAACAACCCACCCTTGAGGTAAAAGCTGTTACGCTCCCCAATTTACAGATGAGGAAACTGAGGCTGAGAAGGGTTAAGTGATTTGTTGCAGGGTCACCCAATTAGTGTCTGAAGCAGGATTCCAACCCAGATTTATCCGGACTCTAAAAATTATTCAGTTTGGCAGCTTTGGTGAAAACAGATCCGGCTGAATGAAGAGGTCAAAAGCCAGATTGTACAGGGCTTAGAACTTCGTGAGGGGAGAAGTAAAGGCAGGGAGTGTGGACGGAAGAGGAAATATGGTTGGTCTCTCTGGTCCTGGAAGCAGACTGGGGAGGTGAAACATCTTGCTCAAGCTCATATAAAACCTAGGTGTGATACAGGCTGGACATGAGTCTGAGGATCTTCGTGCCATCAGGGGCACAGCTTGGGCTCAAGGCTTCCTTTAAGGCCAGCCTTCTCTTCACTGACTGTGTTGCTCCCACCTAGACGTGAAGGCCAGAGAATTTTGTCCCCTCTCTGGCCTCCCAGAGCCTATTCTTTTTTCTCCATGGACACTGCCATTCCCCTCGGGTATACCTGTTGGCTTTTTATATTTGTAAACATAAAGCAGCAAAAAATCCAAGGCAAAATCAGCTTAGTGTAAGATCTAGCAAAGGTAGAAAGCTTCCCAGGCAGGACTCACTTTCAAATGTACCTGCCTGTGGTCATATCATCCCTGCATCCAGTAGTGGAGCAAACAGTCGGGGAACAATCAGGAGAAAACCGGGGAGCTCACATCCCAGTTCTGTGAGTTAGTAAGCCAAAGCATACCGACTGAATCAATTAATCAGGTATTGATTTGGTGCCTTCTGGGTGCCAGGCACTGTGCGTACACAAAGAATAAAACTAGCCCTCTTTGCAAGAGCTTATGTCTGATTGGGAGAGAGTGGATGTGCCTGCATGTATATTTATGATGTCTATATATGTGTGTGTATATGTAGAGACTATATATATATATATATGTATATATATATATACATACACATGTATAGACCATGTATATAGAGATGCACATTTATGTGTATATATGTGTATACATATACATTGTTTATATTAATGTGCACATATACATTTGTGTATATACAAGTATAATTTACGAGCATTTACATCTAGAATAGATACAGAGTCTTTAAGTAAAGGGAGTTTTGGAAGAAGGAATTGGTAACAGAACAGGCTTCCTTAGAGCTTGAGATGCTTCCTAAGGCTTGGACGATGCTCTGGGACAGAGAGAGGAGGAAGCTCCTTCCAGTGTGGGGATCCAGCCGGGACCGAGTCACTGTAGCAGAAGAAGGAGGATGCTGGGTGAGCGAGAGAAAGCAGGACAGTTGGGTTTGATCACCAAATGGAGGAGAGAAGGAATATAAGACTAGCCTGAAAAAAGATGGCTGTGAAAGGTTTCCCCAGCTAAACACATGTTTCCGTTTCCTCCTAAAGACAGGAGAGAACCCCTAGAATTAATTTCCCAGAGGAGTGACACGACCAGAGCAAAGTTAATGGGAAACCCAGAGGACCTTCCTTGGTCCTGACTCTCTCCCCCCAAAAGAAACATTATCGGCAAGGTGATGGGCGAGCGATCATTAGGAGACTGAGCTGTCTAGGAGAGAGCTGCCCTCTTCCTGCCCCAAGCACCAGAGCTGACGAGTTCCCTAGTCTTTCTTGCCTTCCCCTCTCATTCTTCAGATGAGAGATCTCACTCCCTTCCTTATTCCTCCTCTTCTCAGAGTGTATTACACTTTAGCCTTTTGGGAGAAAGTGGGAACTTTCTTGGAGAAGAAATGGCTAGTTCCATTTTATGAAGTCTCTCCATGGGAGCAAGTTTGGCTTTAGGACAACTTGAGATCCTTGTTATCTTCATTTGACATCTGTGTGACAGCAAAGTTAGATGAAATCGTCCTCTTTTTTCTTTGGGCTTTGTGGCTGCCATAGAAATCATTGTTTTAATGGCTATCAAGCCTCTTTTTCCTCATCATCTTAACAATTCCAGGTATTAGCTTTCAGCACATCTGCATGTACTTAGTTATGATTATATTTCTCTAAAGCTAATTAAGCTTAAAAACTGGTTTTCTTTGCCTCCAGAGAAATTCAAAAATTTAAAGGACTTTGGGTCCTAATTCTAACGATATGATATGCAAGGGGTGACAGAATTGTAATGATATTCAAGAATTTATTTGCAAGATATGGCAAAGATGGAAGGATTCTAAAAGAATGGAAAATACCACCGAACATGTTTTGTTTTTGTTTTTGCTTTATAAAAATGGTAATCCAAGAAGACAATAACAACTACCAATAACTTCCTACTTTCTCATTCCCTTAAAGACTGACAGTGATCAGTGCATTCATTTATGGCACCCTTGATGAAAACACGAGAAGGGAACAGTCAAGATTTTGCAGATTATTTTCTACAGCAGACAGTTGTCACAAAACTAAGTTATTGAGAGAATGAGATCCTTTTGTCTGTTAATTTTTCTTGGAAAAGAAATTGTTATGTTTCCATTTTGTAATTTCTTTCTGTGGGAACAGAGAGTTTGGCACCAGGGGGATTTGTTATCATTTTTAATCTTTATTTGGCATCTGAATTTTTAAGTATTTGCCTCAGAAGAACAAAATGCTGCCCCAGGAGTCTTTCTCAAATGAGGTATCTTCTGTTCCTCTCTATTTTCTGATAGTGTAGATTCTGTTATAGATATAGCTACAGAGAAGATTGTGTTCAATGACCTCCTAAGTATTATCATTAATGAAGTTATAATTTAGGAATAATGTTTTCTATAGTGGCCATCAGTGTTATGTAATACATAAAATTCAAACTTAAAAAATATTCATCATCTGGACATGGCTCTCTTCAACAATGATATGTTTCAAACCACCTCCAATTGTTCACTGAAGAAAGCCATATACACCCAGAGAGAGGGATGCGAAATGTGGACCACAACATAACATTCTCATACTCCTTGATTGATGTTTGCTTACATTGTGTTTCCTTTATCTGATATATCGTTTGTGTAGATAAGATTTTTCTTGCACAACAATGATAAGTTTGGAAATATGTATACATATATTCGATTTGCCAATATTTTAACATAATTAACATGTAGTGGATATCCTGCCATCTAGGGAAAGGGTGGGGAAGTTGGGGGGAAAAAATTTGTAACGGAAAGCTATGTAAGGGTTATTGTTGAAGAATTACCCACACATATGTTAGGCAAATAAAATAAAATTTAAAAAAAAATATTCATCATCAATGTCAAAATTCTTCAAAAGCTCCTATTTGTGGGGAACATAATGCTAATACTGTGGGTTTGCCAACTAGAGCCTTTTCAGTGAAATTTTTAACTATTCAAATTTTACAGTTTTACAACTCACACCGGGAAACCAAGATACACGGAGAGACAGCAACAACATTGTCTAGGATAAAGCATGTAGCTGGACGGGTTCCTATCAGGTTAATCTAACCGTGTGCATGTCTGTTTATATTCTTTGAAGCAGATCTGAAAGTTTATGAGAAACTGTCAATGAGGAAACTCCCCTTAAGGATGAAATCAGTAACTGTTCTGTGACTTTTAGCCCTGGAGAGCCTCTGAGAAGTTCACAGACCTACTTAGGGCTGTGGTTGTGATTTCTGCTCAGTCATTTCAATCATGCCCAGTTGTTGACGATCCCATTGGGGTTCTCTTGGCAAACAGGCTTAAATGGCTTGCTCAGGATCACACAGCTTGGAAGTATCTGAGACCACCCTGGGACTACAGGCCGGGTACTCTCTCCACTCCACTTTCTAGCTGCTGCTTAGAATTGCAGATCATGATGTATTGGAGGACAGACTGGAATCCAGGTCTTGCTGTCTCCCAGCTCACCTCTATCTACCTCTCACCACATTGTCTTTCCCTGTTTTTTAATGCCAACATTGTAATGTAGGTTGTGACTAAATTGTGAGAACCCGCAATCTCAAAAAGAACTAAAATTTCAAGTGTCCCAAGAGCAATGGAAAAAGGGAAGCTTTCTGTGCAGAAAGCAGCAGCCAAAAAAACCATCCAAAGGGCCGCAAGTTGTGCCTGGAAAAAGAGCCATCGAAAAGGAGAATCAACAGATTGACTTTTTACAGAATATTTACCGAAGGAGAAGAAAGCCTCGAACATTAAGGATGGACACCTGATAGAAAATTTGTGCAAGGGCCTAGATAAGGATTTTCACAGAAGCGTGGCTGTATGCATCAGGGAAGGAGGTGAAACACCAGGAGCCACTAAGCCAAGTCCAAACTCCAATGAGCTGACCTACAAAAAGTCTCTACCTAGCTCTTTATCCAAATGAAACGGTCTCTGACCTGCTACGAAAAAGAGAGGGAACAGATTTTCAAGTATTTGTAAAGAGAGAGAATCGATAGAAATAGAGATGAATAAATGGATTTTTAGACTATTTCCATGCCTTTCTCACTCTGCCAGCATCATTAAGCTGATTTCAGTGCTATCATAGTATCTAAAGATCACTATACTAATTCCCATTATATCAATGTCCTAATTAAGAAAAAATACACATATTGGGGACCCTATAGAGCTTATATTATCCTTAAATTTTTGGATGCTGACTTAGGAATTAGTGTTATTGTGATGGATTCAGGAGTGAAGGGCTGGGGAAGGAAAAAATTTAAAAAAAACATCAAATATGCATATGAAATTATGTTGCTCTTATAATGATATCAAAATCTCTACAAGTCTAATAATGACAGTCACATACAAGTTAAATAACATAGCAACATTAGTAGCATAAAGGTTATTATTAAAGAGAATGTGGGGAGGAAAATGGGTAGATGAGATTGGAATAGTTCAATATCATGGAATAAGGACCTCAACATCAATTAAAGAATAATTTTCCCATCATTCTTTTCTTGCGTGGTAGAACTGTGCACCAAATGAATGTTATCATACTATTGGATATTTAGAGATTTTATTGTTTTATTTTTATAGAATATATAAATATATTTGTGTAAATATAAATATAAAAATTTTAGGGGCAGTGGATTCAAATTTGACCTCAGAAACTTGACACTTACTAGCTGTGTGACCCTAGGCAAGTCACTTAATTCCAAATACCTCATAAAAATAAAAAAGAAAAATTTTATTATTAAATAATTATTAAATTAAAAAGGGAAAAAATCATTTTGTTGGGATTTTTTGCATTAATAACTATTTCAAATTTGAAAAGATATTTGTAAGTCACTTAATTTAATTGGTACTTTACCTTTTTTCCATTCAGATCATATTGTTTCAGACATGGAAGGGACCTGGAAGTGATAAAACTTAGGCTTCTCATTTTACACATGAGAAAAGTGAGCAAAATCTAAAATCTAAATCTAAAGTCAGATTTAGAATGACTTGTCAAAACCATCCATCTGGTCAGTGGTAGAGCCAAGCATAGCACTCAGGTCTCTTGATTTTCTTACTCAGAATTCCTTCCAAATATGTTCTACCATCTCTCTTCCACTCACCTTCTTCCCTTTTCCATGGGAAGCTAAATGAGAGCATAAGTACAAAGTGTTGCAATTATTAGTGCTCCTATAATAATAACATTAAGATGCCTCTCAGGCATCATTATTTTTCCTATGGTTTTGCTATATAATAAAGAAAAGAAGGAACTCTAAAGAATATTTATATGTTTTGGTCCACTGCAGTATAAGTTTTTCAATCTTTCATATGTCTTCAAAAATTCTGAGATAGTCATTAAACAAAGAAAGAGGAGGAGGGAGAAAGAAGGAGGAGGGGAAGATTGGTGTTCTTGGGTCCTTCTAGCTCCTTTATGATTTTTTTCTTAACAAGATATTTAATATGATTATAAGATTTAAGGGACCTCCATTTTGTAGCATTAGGATTGGTGGTTGTTCTCTGGGTATAAAGTATGATAATGGGTAGCAAGATAATTTATTATGTAATGTCCTCTTTCCAAAGACTTTCTTTCTTGTTCTCATACTGCCAGCCAGTTGTCAAGTAACATCAGTCTATTCTTAAATGTGTTCTTAAGTAGATTCTAATTTGTTGATGATGATGATATTAAGATGGGGAGAGTCTTAGAGTCTTACCTACATCACTTAGGGATTTGCTAAATAACTCTTAAAAATAAAGTGATAAATTTTGAACACATTAAAAGTAGCTCATAATTCCGGTAATCCCTCTATAAATACCATGTCATAAACCCGGATTCTTTTTTGCTCAAACCATCTTTGTGATGAAGTTGACATTAACCAACATCATACCACTTGGGGCCTTAGCTCCCAATTCAAATTAATTTAATTTAAAACTCCACCCTTAATGAGCATACTTAAAAGTGTTATTAGTGGCTTGATTATGAAACTTCCTTAGCTTATAAAGAATTTATTGTGTACCATTGCTATAAACACACCTTTTCCAATTTACTTTTAATCTTAAAAGCTTCTTTTTCTCCCAAATGGCTAATAATGCCATGTCATAAGAATTGGCTCATGTTTCTGTGATGGTATGAAATCTCTAAAGCACTTGATTCACATCATCCCAAAAAGTTTTAGGCCAAACATGGGTCTCAGATCCTAGAATGTTAGAGTTAGAAAAAAACATAGAAGTCATTTAATCTATCTTCCTCATTTTAGATTGAGGAAAATAAAATTCAAAGAGCAAAAATGATTTATGTTCATGCCAGGTAATAAAAGAAGAATCCAAGTTTTCTTTTTCTTTTTGGAGGAAATTAAGGTTAGGTGACTTGTCCAGGGTCATAAAGCTAGTATCAAGGTCATATTTGAAATTAGGTTGTCCTGGACTAATGGTCTATCCACTGCACTATATAGCTATCCCATGAGAATCCAAATTTTCTAATTTCTCCCAAGTCTCTTTCCCTTAAACTGAGGTACCTCAAAGAAATTTTGTATCTTCTTTCTGCTCAGATATTTGTTTGATTGCCCATCTTCTTCATCAAATCTCCATTATTTCAAAGATACAAGTACTTCTTGCTTGGAATTGGTAGATACCCCATCTCACCTCAAGAGAGGGTGTTCATGAGTCCCTGTTCCAGAAGAATCAATCACCTGATAGCCAACCTTCTGATGATAAGCCTTAGGAAAATTAGCAAGGCCAGATCTAATTAGTTGTTTTCATTTAATGGGTATATTTCTTCTCATGCATTGAAAAGCAATGTAGTGTAGGAAGAAGA
>JAJPUD010011048.1:0-57013 GCA_023553655.1 Myrmecobius fasciatus | reverse complement strand
ATATATTTTAGAAATGAGGCCTTTATCAGAACCTTTGGATGTAAAAATATTTTCCCAGTTTACTGCTACCCTTCTAATCTTGTCTGCATTCATTTTGTTTGTACAAAAACTTTTTAACTTGATATAGTCAAACTTATCTATTTTGTAATTAATGATGACCTCTAGTTCTTCTTTGGTCACAAATTCCTTCCCCCTCCACAGGTCTGAGAGGTAAACCATCCTACATTGTTCTAATTTGTTTATAATATCATTCTTTATGCCTAGATCATGAATCCATTTTGACCTTATCTTGGTATATGGTGTTAGGTGTGGGTCAATGCCTAATTTCTTCCATACTAGTTTCCAATTATCCCAGCAGTTTTTGTGAAATAGTGAGTTTTTATCCCAAAAACTGGGGTGTTTGGGTTTATCAAACACTAGATTACTATTGTCATTGAGTATTTTGTTCTGTGAACCTAACCTATTCCACTGATCCACTACTCTATTTCTTATCCAGTACCAAATGGTTTTGGTGACCACTGCTTTATAATATAGTTTTAGATCTGGTACAGCTAGGCCACCCTCATTTGCATTGTTTTTCATTAATTCCCTTGAAATTCTTGACCTTTTGTTTTTCCAGATGAATTTTGTTGTTATTTTTTCTAGGTCAGTTAAATAATTTCTTGGGAGTTTGATTGGTATAGCACTAAATAGATAGATTAGTTTAGGTAGTATTGCCATCTTTATTATATTCGCTCGACCTATCCAAGAGCACTTGATGTTTTTCCAATTGTTTAGATCTGACTTTATTTGTGTGGAGAGTGTTTTGTAGTTTTGCTCATATAGATCCTGACTTTCCCTTGGCAGATATATTCCCAAATATTTTATACTATCGATAGTTATTTTGAATGGAATTTCTCTTTGTATCTCTTGCTGGTGCATTTTGTTGGTGATGTATAAAAATGCTGATGATTTATGTGGATTTATTTTGTATCCTGCAACTTTGCTAAAGTTGTGGATTAATTCTAATAGTTTTTTAGTTGATTCTCTAGGGTTCTCTAAGTAGACCATCATATCATCTGCAAAGAGTGATAATTTGGTTTCCTCATGACTTACTCTAATTCCTTTAATCTCTTTTTCTTGTCTTATTGCCAAGGCTAGCATTTCTAATACAATATTGAATAGTAATGGTGATAGTGGGCAACTGTTTGTCTAATTTCCAAGGAAGATCAAATTAGAAATGGGTCTGGTCTACCAAATGGATCCATGGATGTATCTAATCATGGAGGGAGAGCTCTAGTGGAACATCACAGAACTCTGCCCTTGTCTATTATTAGCATTAGCTTTTTAGACTTCCATGTCACACCATTCACTTGTATTAAATTCCAGTTCGCTAAGAACCTTAGTTTAGTTTTTATTTCCTTAACAAAAACTATCCTCTCTTTCATATTTCTCAGATCCCATATTTGTTAAGTTGATTTTTCATGCAATCCAGGCAGTCAGATTTTGCATTTTTTCCATTAACTCTTATAATTAAGTTTAGTCCAGTTTTTCTGCCTATTGAGGACTATCTAGATTCTGACTCTATTATATAATATATTAATCACACCCTCAGATATGTGTCAGTGAAAAAGTTGATAATCCTACCTTCTGTACCTTCATCTAAGTCATGTGTTGAATACAAGGATAAATTCATGGAGGAGGGAAGAGATGGAAGAGAGAGAGAGACACATCACACAAGTAATCACCTTCCAAGTTGGTATCAAGTCATTAATAAATACTCTTCAGGTAGAATCCATCAGTTCCAAACCTACCTAATGGTATTATTATTTGGCCTATATTGCTCCATCTTATGCATAAAAATAAAAAGCAAGATGACCTTTTCAAAAGCCACAGCAGTTCTTTGATCTAGCAATGCAATTATTCTATCCAAAAAAAGGAAATAAGATAGCAAAGTATGACACACTTTGATGATGGTACCTTTCAGTCATCCTTTATAATGTCTAGAATTTTTCCTAAGGGAAGCTCATATTTTGAAGATTCCATCTTTCCTTTTTGAAAAGCAGGGCATGGCCCCTTATCTGGTTCTGAAACATCTCTGCTGTTTTTCAAGATCAAAAATGACCAACAGTGACTCAGCAATCACATGCACTTATATCAGACCCTAAGATGTAGTTCAAAGAGTTCCAAATCTGACTAATTGTACTATAGTATACCTCTTTATTACCAGTCACCATTTCTCCATAAAAATGGTATAAGAAACATCATTAAATGCTTTATTAAAAACTAGGTAAATTATATAAATAGCATTCCTCTTATCTAATCCCTTACAAGTTAAAGGAAAAAAGGGGAAAAATTCGATCTGATAAGACCCCTTTAATGAAACCATGTTGGCTCTTTGTGGTTATGGCACCTTTGCTTAAATGTTCACTAACCCTCTTTAATAATGGTTAGAATTCTAGAATTTAATAAAATATAAAATTAAAATATAATATTCTAGGATTGTTCTAAAAATAGGTCAAGTTCACTAACCTATAACTTTCATATTCTGTCCTTGTACATTGTTTTAAATTCTTAACCTTCCCTATTCTATGACCTAAGAGATACAAGTAATAGTATCTTCATTTTTCACATATGGTTCAGAGAAGATAAATGAGTTGTATATAATTATGCAACTTGTAAATGTGAGATTTCATTCTAGGACTCTCATGATTCCATATTTAGGGCTAATTCCCCTGTACTACACTGCATGTTTTAGTAATTGAGCATATTTTTGGGGCCTGGTAATTTAATTCATTTAGGGCAGCCATCTCTGCTCTTAATACTTCTCATTTATCTGAAATTCCAATTCCATTTGCTAATTTTATCCACTCTTTATAGTTTAAAGACTATTTTCTTTGCTAACAATTATAAAATAAAAATAGGTATTTAAATAGTTGTTCTTTCTGTCTAATCTCTAATATCACTGACTCAGTCACCTCAATGAATGATTATATCCTTATTTTGATCACCTTCTTACCACCCAATATAGTTACAAACTCCTTTTTGTTGTACTCAACATTCATTGAAAGTCTCAGCTCATTTTGAGGTTTAGTTGCTTTGAAACTTTTCTTATAGGACTATGTTATATTCTTTCTTATTTGCTTATCTTTGAATCCACCTTGATTTGTAAGAGGTGATTTCTGTAGTCCTAATTCAGTGGTTAAACCCGGGCCTGACATCTTGATTAAATCAATCAGATCAGATTCTGAACTAGGTTTCAACAAGGTTTCAATGATAACTCTATTGAATCAATCAACTAAAACAGAAAACTAAAATTAGCTAAACTAGATTCAAGTGCAAATGACCAAGCTAATTAAATGGGGAAAGAGTGAAAATGATTGGATGAAATGGTGTGATAGTACATAGATTTATTGCTATTGGATGAAGGGACTCAATCATGAGTCTTATATGAAACTTATATGAAAACAAAAAGTAGTTCACAATTTGGTAAGAAATCTGCAACCCAGAGGAGAGGGCAGTTCCAACCAAGCACCAAAGACAGAATTGGTTTATGGGGAACAGGAGAAGGAGGGAGAAAAGCTTCTAAATCTTCTCCCTTTGTGACTAGAGTATAATCCCAAGAATTCAAAAAGGCCAGAACATTTTGGATTTTTCATTGAAGTTCCCTAGAACACTGATTATAAGCACTGTCTTCACTAGGAGCTGAGACCAAACTTTACATACCAAGGAATGGCAACTACAGAGTTCCTTAAGAAAACCAGCAGAAAACTTCATGAATTGGCAACAAGAAGGGAAGAAAAGGACTTTTGACCAAAAAAATTCAGAAACCATAACTTATCCCCTCCTACAACTGTTCTCTAAACTTGAATTTTGTTCCTGTAAGAAAGTGTGCCCCTTGTTTGAAGAGATGTTTTACTGCCAAAAGTTCTTACTATGCTACTTTAATAAATAAATATCTATTTCTAAAAACTCATTAAATCGAGGCAGCTAGGTGGCGCAGTGGATAGAGCACCAGTCCTGAAGTCAGGAGGACCTGAATTCAAATCTGGTCTCACACACTTCACACATCCTAGCTGTGTGACCTTGGGCAAGTCACTTAACCCCAATTGCTTCAGGAAAAAAAAAAAATCATTAAATCTATCTAACTGTTATCCACTAGCAATCACAAGGGAAATATATCAATGAGGGCTCATGAAATTTTAATCCCTAGGATCCTTTCTCTGAACTCTTAAATTTTCTCTCCTAAAATTTAGTGTGAATATACACACTGTGCCTAGTTTTCTCCTTCTTATTATGAACTATCATATTTAATAAACAGTTTCTGCTAAGATTTCCCATCATTTCTATTTTAGCAACAAACTAGTTCTTCCTTATTGGGAAGAATGCATTTGATGCATACATATCTTACAACAACCTTGTACGGTAAATAGCACAGATTGAAATAATTGTACACTTTCTTCTTCTTTGTACCCTGAAAAATCTCCTTGCCTTCCATGTTTGCTGGAACTGACATTTCTCATATCTCTGATTAATTTTGCTGCTAATTCTAATGGCTTCTTACCAGGATATATTTTATATTTCTTATTCCTATTTATTGTACCAGATGCTGTTATGGGGGAGGAGACAAAACAATCCCCCTTGGAGAGGTTTTATATAGAATGGGCCTTTCCTTTTCTTGTGTTAATAACTACCTACTCAAGTCACCTTGATTAGCAATTACCAGAATGCTATCTAAGACCTAAAGCTAATTGTTTGAGAGAAGTTCTTATAGAGAAATTCAATTTGAAATCTATTTCTTCCCTCTTCCTTTCTCTTCTCTTTGATCATACTTCGGATACCACCTAATTTGGCCTTGCCTCTTCAATGATAAGCTCTATCCCCTCACCACTGTGGATCAATGAAAATCCCTCAATAACACAAATATCTTCAGAAGGGTCTTAGCAAAGTAGGCAGTGATCAAGTTGGGAAAGATTTTTGAATTTATGCTTTAAACACATTGAATTTCCTCTGCAAACTCCAAAACAAACTTTTGGAAGGACTTTTGCTTTCTGAATTGAGTTCAATATCATAAATTTCATAAACAATTCTAATCATGGTCTTCTGATAATAGGCAATTCAATTTAAATGACATATGTTGTCTTAAATTTGGTAGTTTTTCTATTTACAATCCAGGATTAAATGCTATGTGGGGAAGCAGAACTGGATAGTCATAAATAATCAAAGTGACATGAGATTTGAATTAGAGATCTTTGCATGTTGGAAAGGTTTTTGTCTTTTTCCTATAAAAAATAAACAAATGCATATGCAAAAATTGTAACTTGAATGTTCCAAATTAGCATTCTGTTATTCATATGTTTAAGTATTCATTTATCTATAGCTTAATATGTTTAAAATCAAATTCTAAAAATTTTGACAGTTTTCCAAACCACAACAAAACTCATCTGTATATTTTTATTGAGCTATTCAAATGGATTTGTATTTTATTCCATTTTTGTTGTTTCATCCATATTTTTAAAAAACAAAGTTATTCATCTATTTATTTACTTTTTTCTTTTGCTTTATTTTTGTGAAATATTTTTTTGAAAAGACCATCTGCCAAATTCTGAAACAAATTTACCTGTAAAGGTACTTACAACCTCCATTCAAAATACAGAAGACATTCATGCTGCAAATATTGTTTGGATATTTTTAAAAGAATTAAATAAAATTCATGTTCCCTACCCCATACACACACACATCATCATCATCATCATCATCATCATCACCATCATCATTATGAAATTCAAGCCAGTGCTCAAGCTATCATTCTCATGGGGATAGAACATACTATCCAGGTTTTTATCCATCCTACAAAGTCGAACTTGAAATTTACTTCTTTTCTCAGTTCTTCTCCCTGTTCTCCATACCTATGTCATTCTTTTTTCTTCTCTGAAATATCTTAATTAGTCACTTGCTTTTAAGGATGGGATTTAACACCAGCACCCACAGTTCACTTTTGATTTCGAGATGACATGAGGCAACAAGTCTCAGAACAATTTTTTAAAAAGGAGATTTATGGTGCTTTAATATAGCAAGGATATGCAACAAGAATTTTGACATTAGCTTCTCTGAACAGTCTCATATGCTTATGCACTTGATCAGCAGCTGGGGAAAGTATGAAGAGAAACTTGTGGTCTTCAGAAATCCAACAAATCAGTTGGTCCTTGATTTGGAATGGGACTTTTTTTGCCCTTAAGTGTCTAGGAAGTGTCAAAGGAGGTTGAGATCAATAAAGTCAATAAGGAAAATTTTGATGCCTTTTAAGGAAAATTAATCTTATATTGAGGGAAAACAAAGAACCCTAGTTCTCTTACAGGTATTTTGCATGAGATACTATTAGTTCCAGAGAAGTTTAAAAATGAAGAATACATAATTCCTAATCTAGTAGAGATGATGAAACGAATGCTCAAATACATATAATACAAAATAGAATCGAAATGCATGGGAATGTTAAAAATTGTAAAAATAACTATTCACTTATATGGTATTTTGTCTTTTACAAAGGATTTTTCTTTCAACATTCCTGTGAGGTAGCAAGATTCATTTTGCAGGTCAAGAATTTAAGGCTCAGAAAGAGTAGATGTTTTTCCCTTGAAAAACAAAATTTCTTGATGATAAGGACTATTTTGTTTCTGTTACATCTTTAGTAACTATTATGATGTCTGGAATGTAGCAGAGTTTAGGATTTGTAACTTCATTGACATAGAGAAATCCCAGATGAGGAAACTCCTTTCATTAGTGCAAATTGCCTTTTTTCTGCCATCTAAGGAGAATCTAGAGTGCTGAAAGGTAGTGCTTAGGGTTATAGAGGAAATGTAAGAGGCAAATCTTGATTTTACCCCAGGTCTTCCTGCCTTCCAGACCAGCTTTCTATCCTTTAAATTTATGCTGCCTTGGCTTTTTTTTTTTGCATTAAAAAGTTGTTTAGGTTATACACATACATTCATTGTTCATATATTTCCATAAGAGTCCCACTGGGAAAGAAAAATCAGAACAAAAGAGAAAAAACATAAGGAAAAAAAAAGTTTAAAAAAGGTAAAAATAGTATGCTTTGATCTGCATTCAGTTTCCATAATTCTCTCTATGGATGCAGATATCATTTTCCATCCAGTTTATTTAAATTGCCTCAGGTCACAATTGCTAAGAAGAGCCAAGTCTATTATAGCTGATCATCACACAATCTTGCTATTGCTGTGTACAATGTTTTCCTGACTCTGCTTGCTTCATTCAGCATCAGTTCATATATCTTTCCAGGTCTTTCTAAAATCCGCTTTATGAGGTGCTCCAAATCACTATTGACAGAGAAATACAAATTAAGACAACTCTGAGATACCATTACACACCTTTCAGATTGGCTAAGATGACAGGAAAAGATAATGGCGAATGTTTGAAGGGATGTGGGAAAACTGCGACACTGATACATTGTTGGTGGAACTGTGAATGGATCCAGCCATTCTGGAGAGCAATTTGGAGCTATGCTCAAAAAGTTATCAAACTGTGCATACCCTTTGACCCAGCAGTGTTTCTACTGGGCCTATATCCCAAAGAGATTTTATTTATTTTTTTTTTTTCCAAAGAGATTTTAAAGGAAGGAAATGACCCACATGTGCAAGAATGTTTGTGGCAGCCCTTTTTGTAGTGGCTAGAAATTGGAAACTGAATGGATGCCCATCAATTGGAGAAGAGCTGAATAAATTATGGTATATGAATGTTATGGAATATTATTGTTCTGTAAGAAATGACCGCAGGATGATTTCAGAGAGGCCTGAGAGACTTGCATGAACTGATGCTAAATGAAATGAGCAGAACCAGGAGATCATTATACACGGCAACAATAAGACTATATCATGATCAATTCTGATGGACATGGCTCTCTTCAACAATGAAATGTTTTAAACCAGTTCCAATTCTTCAGTGAAGAAAGCCATATACAATACACCCAGAGAGAGGGATATGAATGTGGATCACAACATAACATTTTCATGCTCTGTATTGATGTTTGCTTGCATTGTGTTTCCCTTCTCAGATTTTTTTTCTTGTAGATCCGACTTTTCTTGCACAGCAAGATAACTATAAAAAATATGTATACACATTCGATTTGTCAAGTATTTTAACATAATTAACATGTAGTGGATATCCTGCCATCTAGGGGAGGGGTAGGGAGTAGGGGGGGGAAAATTTGTAACAGAAAGCTTTGTAAGGGTTAATGTTGAAAAATGACCCATACATATGTTTTGCAAATAAAAAGCTTTAATAAAATGCAAAAAAAAAATTGAATGAAATTAGCTTTATATACCATAACTTATTCAGCCATTCTCCAATTGACGGACATCCACTCATTTTCTAGTTCCTTGCCATTACTAAAGAAGCTGCCACGTATGGTCCCTTTCCCCTCTTTTATGATGTCTTTGGGACCCCATAGTGACACTGCTGGATCAAAGATATGCACAATTTTATAGTCATTTGGACAAAGTTCCAAATTGCTCTCCAGAATGGTTGAATCAACTCAACCAACAGCTGCCTTAGCTTTTTATAGACATTTAACAAATGCTTGTTTATCGATTGATCAATTGAATGGTATACCCATCATAAAACTAGGAAGTATTAGGGTCTAGTATTGAGAACAGGTCTCTTGATTCCAAGTCCAGTGCTAAGAATTTAAATATTTCTGAATGAAAAGATAAGGGGAAAGTATATGAAAGAGTTGACTTTTGAGGTGGGCTTTGAAAGGATTTTTAAAATTTCAAAAAGTAAAATTGTTGGAGATTGAAAATCCTGCTAGAAATAAGGGACTCAGATAGATAGATAGAGATAAATTTCATTGTGACATCTAAGACATATTGTTTGATGATCATGCTTAATTATTTAATATGTGTATGCCTTTTTTTTCTTTGAACAGATAGTGTATCCTGAATTTTTTTTCTTACAGATGTTTCTGAGTCCAATATAATGATTTTTATATTGAATCGGAGTATAAGAATTGTAGGACTGCTAGGTGTCACCATGTGTATAGAGTGCTGAGCTTGGAGTCAGGAAGACTCATCTTGCTGAGGTCAAAATTTGTCTTCAGACACTTACTAACTGTGGGACCCTAGGCAAGTCATTCAACCCTGTTTGTCTCAGTTTTCCCAACTGGAAAATGAACTGGAGAAGGAAATGGCAAACCACTGTAGTATCTTTATCAAGAAAACCCCAAACCAGGTCACAAAGCATTAAACATGACTGAAAATGACTGAACAACACAAAAATTGTACGATATGATTGCTAGAGCTATTCAGCCCTTCCTAGTTCCTCTCCCTACTACTGACTGGGTGCCCATATAAATGTTCTTCCTCTGCTCTGAATAGTTGTAACAAAAGGATCTATAATTCTATTGTTTTTAATTCTAATCCTCAAGACAAAGACAATACTACCAAAATACCTCAATATTAAATCTTTCTTGCTCTTTTCCAGGGATGATTCCCCTGCAATTAATTATCTCCTCCTAACTACATTCCTCCCAAAAATATACTAACTAGCAATGCCTATGGTTAACACTGTTTATAAATGAAAGGGGATGAGGATACTCTGTTAAGTAAATCATTTAAATTGTTCTACTCCAACTAAAATAAATGATAAATTCCTATACCCTGACACTCTAAGTGAGAATGCATCTTAATTGAATACGATCAATTTAAGGCATCCCAAAAAAATGTGAAAAGGCCATGATCAGTTTAAATGTCTCTGATGAGCCATTGGATGAATTGGAGGTGATGTTGCTTAGGAAGAGTATTGGGACTGACTGAGAGAAAAGAATTATATTCTATGTGCCAACTGATAAAATATCAAGTCAATTTATGTCCTTGAATGAAGAAGAGAAGAGCTCACACCTGGCAGCAGATAGGAAAGAAAAACAACTCTGGGGATAACAATCATTTCAGAGGGTGGGTTGGGAGGACAGCACCTCAGGTTATGGATTTAGTTTCCTTCCTACCTACCTCTGCCTCCATCCCTGGTGACCAGAGTACAACCTTGTACATTTCAAAGGGAGAAGATTTGGGACTTCCTAACTTTCATGGGACCTATTAGTGTTCCTAGACTAGCTATGGGCAGACTGGACCCGGATTTACAGCTCTACAAAGAACCCAGCACAAAACAATATTATATTTAAGAGCAATATCTTGGGGACTCCAGTAAAAGGACTTCCAGAGGATTTTACCCCTTTGACATAGGCTCTCTAAGATTTCTTCCAGACTCTGAACTATGTTTTCTCACAAAGTTTTTTTTTTTTGTTTTGTTTTTTGGAGGGGGTGGTGGGGAAGGGGCCTTTTGACCTAATCCTTCTTATTATTACATCTTTCTAACAGCAAGGAATCCTGATTAAATGATATCAACTGATAATCATAGTAGGAAGTACATTGGTGTGGTTGGGTATGTAGGTAGGGTTATGAGTTATGGCAGTAGGAAAGAAACTCCCCAAATTCTTGATGATACTCCAAAAACCCTGAAGGACTATAGTAGTCACACTCTGGGAATCCATCCTATCAGAGGAAGAGGTAATTAGAATAGTAATAATAAGTATAATACTATTCAATCTCATTTTAAGGTTTATAAAATACTTTACATATTTCTCATTTTATCCTCTCAACAATCTTGGAAGATAAGTGATATTATTATCTTCAAGGTAGAGATGAAGAAACTAAGGCAAACAGAGATTAAGTGATCTGTCTCAGATCATACAGCTAATAAATATCTGAGTGTTTAGGGGAGGACTAGCACCTCTAGTGTGAGGGCTTGCTGAACCCTTTTCAGGGCTGCTTCTCCACCTTTGGTGTAACTTTTCCAACCAACTCTCCCCTGTGGCTCCAAAAAGCTGGACCATGCCCATCAGCCCTGGTAAAACTGTCTCAAAAGATGAATAAACCAGGGTGAGGGTAACTGACAGACCTTGGACCAATCACTGAGTTAGCAGGGTGTCTATTCCAAGACTTCCTCTGGCAGAATGGATGGATGGATGAAAATCATTTGTTTCACTGGCCCTGAAAGCAGGTGCTGTGGAGCACTTAGAACTTGGTCAGAATGAAAGATGTCAAGTGCATTCACTGCATCCCAAGTTATTGCTCGTCATCCTGACTTTTGTCCTGCCATGGACAGCAATGACTGGAAAAAAGAGTGAAGCTGATGACTTTGAGAAGCTCTACCTCACCTAAATCCAATTCATATACAAATCATCTTGAAAAATAAAAATCAAACAGCAAGTGTCTGAAGCTGCATTTGCACATAGGTATTCCCAGAAGCTAGAAGGGTGGTTATTGATTTCTGTGTGATGTAGCATAGGATTCCTGAAGTTTAAAGGATATCAAAAAGACAAGTAAAAATAAATATGCTAATGATTGTTATGAACAAGATACACTTGGTGTAGACCATACAGTATAGATAATAAAGTATTTAAAATTTAAAAAGAATCATTTTTTCTTAACTGAGAAAAGTCACCTTCTAATTTAGGGCTATGCTAAATCATTATTAAAAAAAAGTTCATCTAAATTTAAAATAGCTGGACATCCTTATTAGATGGTGAAACATTCACTGTCAAAAATGTTTAAAGATTATATTTTAATTTCCACAAAATTGCATTAAAAATTTTTACTCTTATTTTTACTTTTTTTTAACTTTACTTTAAAAAAAAACTTAACATGGCCTGAAAGTCTTGTTCTTATGAAAAAAAAATGGATTCTAATAATTATATTTATATACCAAGAAGCAAAATTATTCCAAAATTATAGAAATTCCCAAGTGGAGATGAAATATTGCAACACAAAAGATCAAGAGATAGAGATAAATTTGCTTTAATAAACTGAACTTTCCTGATTTCAAACCCCACTGAAAACCTGTGGGCTATAATCAGAGCTAGATTTGGAAAAATAAACTGTTTGTCTAAAGTACATTTAATATCCAATGCAATCAAAATGTGCTTTAGAGAATGTGTTGAAATTGTGAATCAATTGTGCAAGACAAATGACAATAGGAAAAAGGGAACATTAAAAGCTTTTAAAAGATGTTCAAAGTTGTAGGGTTTATTGTACAAATCAATAAATTTTATTCTTGAATTTGTCCCAGGTATTTCAAATATTATTATAAGAGTCAGCAATAGGATTTTAGCCCATCTTCCTAATTTCAAATTTAATACTCTTATCTACTAGCCACATTTCCCATGATTTATCCACAATAAAAACAACTATATTATTTTCAAATGCAAAGAGCCATCCAAATTTAAAACAATGTTGCCAAGTAAAGTTCCTTATAGAATTACTTTAAATATAGTTCATTTTTAAAATCAATTTAATTAATAAAGGCTTCTTTTTAATAATATATTGATTATTTATATGACAGTATAAATATGATAATAGTTTTTTAAAATATTTTAAACTTCAAATGTTTACCCTCAAATATTTCCTTGGCCCTTAACCTATGCTATAGGCTTCCTAGGCACCTCTATAAGCATGCTAATGATATATACCTGCACAACTTTAGCTTTTATCAGAGCTCTGTGACTTTTTACAAGGACCTCTACAAGGAAATATTATCAGAGATGAAGTAACTACTGGTCCTGAAACAGATTTATCATTCCCAATTACTTTGATATTCTCTGAGCCTCAAGCCTTGGTCAAAGCAACCACGTGGCTTGGCACATGAATCCTGCAAGGAGGGAACACTTATAGCACAGGGGAAATAAGCCTATGGGAACAAAAATAAATATACATAAGAAAACCAGTATTTATTTACTCTGCTCTGCTATAACAAAGTTTTACCTGTTTCTTCTCTTTTCTCCAGCCCCTCCCCAAAAAATCTTAAGAATAATTTTGAGCATAAAGCCTTGTTTTTTTTCCCATATGCATAGAAGATAGTGAGTATACAAATAAACCTGAAGTAGTCTTCAAAAATACTGACCATAGCTGCTACCTTCCCAGCCCCTACAATTCAATTTTAATGTATTTTTAACTGAGCCTACACATACACCTTCTCTGCTTAATATAAGGTATAAGCCTCTAACATTATTAAGATGATACTTTTATGAACACTAAATGTACCAAGAGAAGGTCACAAATATAATAACGAAGCAAAATACCAGTAAGCAATTCTTTCTGAAAAAGTCATTTCTGAAATTGTCAAAACTACTTGGGCACATTTCTAGTAATTTAACTGCTTGCTGCAATTGGATTTGTCACAATAAAATGAAGATGTTATGGGAATCATCGATTTCACTGGAACCTCATCCAGTGAGCACTAAATGAAATTTTAGAGAATCTTTAGAAAGGAATTACAGTATGTATTGGGATAAATGTTTTTAATTGCAGAGGCAATCTCCACCCATAAGGTGACTAATAGAAGAAAATTCAGGAAAACAAGAGGACCATGAGAAAGCAGAATAAGCTCCAAATGTTGTGCATAATGACCTCATCTGTTACCTCTGGCATCCAGCTTCTTTTAAGTTTGACCAGAAATAGACTCTGTACAGTATTCTTTAAGAGACCAAAGAAAATCTACCAGATTCATATTATTTGTCATGCAATGAAATGAGATCTAGCTTTTGAGTAAGAAGAACTGAATTTAAATCCAACCTCTGACAGCTATTTATGTGATATTGTATAAATCAATTCTCTAGCCTCAGTTTTCCTATCTGCAAAATAAGGAGATTCAAGGGCTTTTAAAGTCCCTTTCAACCTGAAAGTGACCAGTTGTAAAGGATGTAAGAAAGGGAAGGAAGGAATGTAGTAGCACAGTATCAAACACTTTACAGATATTATTCTACTTGATCTTCAGAACTACTCTGAGGTAGGTGTTATTTTTGTCCCCAATATATAATTGAGGAAACTGAAGCAGACAGAAGTTATGACTTCCCTGAGGTCACACAGCTAATAAGTGACTCTTACCAGAAAATATCGAAGTTTAAATGCATCCCTCTCTCATCACATCTGACACTAATTTATTATGTTTGTGGAAAGCTCATTGTTCTGAGGGTTTGAAAGATGCTGGATCAACTAGTCAATAAGCAAATTCTTACTTGAGCCCTTCTATATACTGCTCAGTACCATGCTAAGTATTGTGAGTGTAAATAAACACAATTTTCAAGTCAATTCCAAAGGACGTATCTAGTTCCACAGAGAATACTGATGAATTTTAAATACTCGTAGAAGCATACTTTTTTATACTATCTGGTTATTGTTTTTTTCGTTGGTGTATTTTTTTGCAACATGGCTAATATGGAAAAATAATTTGGATAACCTCACATGTATAATTGGAATCAAATTGCCCTCTTTCTCAATGAGAAGGAAGGAGCACATGGGAGAGAAAGAGAGTTTGGAACTCAAAATTTAAAAAAAAAAATCGTTAAAAATGTTTTGTATATAATTGGGAGATTCCTAGTGAAATAAATAAAAATAATAAAATAGTTTTAAAAGGATAAGGGAGACTTAGGTTTGTTTGTAGACATCAGGAAGAGTCAGTAGATAGGCAGTTCCTCCCTCTTTATCCCCACATGACCCATTCCATTTGAATGACTCAATCTAATAGTGCTATGTAAATTCTAGGTTACTTGATTTTGCTCCTCCCAGGTTCTATTTTGTTTAACTCTTCTTATTCATTACAAGTTAAATCCTTTATTTTAGAGGATGGGGAAGGGCTAGAAGAGTGCCTGAGTAGCTATAGAGATGTTAAAAATAATGGAAAAGAAATAGAAGTCAGATAAACATTAAAAAACATCAAAACTCTCCCCACCCTACCCCACCCCAAAAAAGAGGAGTTTCATAAAAAGACTCAAATAAAGCAGGAGAGTTTTGTTGTTATAATGCTGGATTTAACAGACACTTTAAAAAAATCAAACTATGTAATAAAGATTCACAGTTTCACATAGGAAGTGTTCCAAAATTGTTAGTGCAGGTTTTGAACTTTATTCACTTAAGCAATTAAACTGCACTTAAATTTGTGGAATATTATATACAATCTTCTTTTTCTGTTCTTTGTATATTGAAAAGTTTATGTTTTTTGGTAGTTGCTTAATTCATAATAATAATAAAAAAAAACAATTGAATTGAAAAGAGCTGTTATCACTAAGTATAGTATTCAAGCAGGGATACTTGCAATGAAGTCTATGAGACAAAGAAAAAGATTTTTCCTCATTTCCAGGAAATGGAGTATGTTGCTTCCCATATTGTATATTTAAAAATGAGATCATGTTCCCTAATGAATTTGAGTGTGTGCATCTGAGCATTATTTTCTCTATTCTTTGGCTAATTGTTCTAGTCTCAATTAGATGTTATTGTTAAAAATAATTTTCTTTGTGTTGCCTACTAGCTTGGTATAAATGGGTTTAAATGAATTTAGAACTAATTAGAGCACAATTCAAATGAAATACATACATTGTCTTATATCTTCCAAATTAAACTTAGTAGTTCATTGGAATCCATAGATTAGAGGAACACTGAGAATATATTCAAGCTTTTATTACTCAATGTGCCATGAATATAAATGATGATGATGATAATTGATTTTCATCTAAGCTTTAAATTTTGTAAAACACTTCAAATACTTTATTTCATATGAACGTCACACTTAAAAATTAGAAATAATGACACCAAGAATGGATTTATCAATGATTATATAGGTATCAAATATCAGAAGTGTGATAATCCCAGAAGAGGATTTTACATATTGTAGGTATTCTTTAAATGTTTGTCATTATCTCTTAGGCTATTAACTATAAGAGGCCCCTTAAAGATGAATGAGATTTCAGCAACTAGTGGTCTATTTACTTAGCATTTCTACTTTTGGGTCTCTTTTTTAAGCAATCTCTAAGGGTCTAGAAGAATTGAAATAATTTGTCTGTTTTCTCTAATTTTGGTTCTTCCATGAGGACCTGATTTTAATTGAGTGTAGTCATTGTTTAGAAATATTTATAGAATTCTATTAAATTCTCCTCTTGATATCTGCCTTTTCTTCTTTTTTATTGGTTTTTATTTTCAAAACATATGCAAGGATAATTTTTCAACATTGATCCTTGAAAAATATTGTGTTCCAATTTCCCTCCCTTCCCCCCATCCCCTCCCCTAGATGGCATATAATCCAATATATGTTAAACATGGTAAAACTATATGTTAAATCTAATATAGGCATACATATTTATACAATTATCTTGCTGCACAAGAAAAATTAGATCAAAAAGTTTAAAAAAAAAGAAAGAAAATAAAATTCAAGAAAGTCAAAACAAAAAAAATTTACCCTCAGTTCCCACAGTTCTCTCTCTTGGTATAGATTGTGCTCATCATCACAAGACCATTAGAACTGTCTGCCTTTTTTTCTATCATTACACTGTAGATTAATCACTTCCAATTGAAAGTTAGGTGGAAGTTCTTCAATTATACAATTGAACAGATTGAAAAAATATGGAAATTTCTTTTGCACTTCTACTAAGATTTGAAAAAATGCTACAGGAAGTATAGTTTGAGCTCAGAAAATATATCCACTACAAATTTGTGTTGGAATAGAGATCTTGTTTTAATATTTGACAATATGGGAAGTGTATGATATAAAGCAACTTGACATTTCTTGTTAATTAAACAATGTCAGTTATTGTCAAATTAACTTTACCACAATATGTTTCACATACAAGTGCTGTTTTGCCTCATAATTTTAGGTTAAATTCATTAGGAAACATCAGGTTTGCAGCAAAATCTAATTTCCAAACCTGTTTAGTATTTAGTAATATGCAACGGCTGGATGTTCATTTGTCAGGTATGTTCAAAATGGTTATTTCAAGTAAGGATTGAACTAAATGGCCACTGAGATCTCTCCAATTCTTATATTTTGTGATTTTGTGAAAGAATTTGAATTCATGTCATTTGACTATTAGCATGGAGCACTTTCAATTCTACCATAGGAGTCTTTGTTCTTGTTCTTAAGAAGTACCATGTAAATATAGGGCAGAGTTTGAATGACACAGAGTCACTCTAGAATGAGTTGGAACATTTTGCTAATGTATATACCAAAGCACAACAAAAGAGGATTTAGCAATTTAGGCAGGAATGGATTCATATTCTGTATCTCTCAACCCACTTTATCCTGGGGCAGCATCCAAGGAGGATTGGCCAGGATGGATAGAGGAAAAGCAAGCAAACATAAAATTACTGCAGATGTAGGTTTACAAAAGGTTTTCAAACAAAGAGTCTGCTCAGGCAGTCATCACATCAATGGTATGAAGGTGGATCAGTTCAGAGAGCATGGATCAAGAGCAGAAAAAAGGATTTCTAAAAACTAACAAAGAAAATCTCCTCAAGATAAGAAAGGTAGAATTACAACTGTCTCATCAACAGGCTTCTTGAAAAAGTTTGGCAATCAATAGTGATTTGGAGCACTTTTTCATATGAATAGAAATAGTTTTAATTTCATCATCTGAAAATGGTCTATTCATATCCTTTGATCATTTATTGAAGCCTTCATCAGAACCCTTAAATGTAAAAATGATTTCCCAATTTTTTGCTTCCCTCCTAATCTTGTCTGAATTAGTTTTGTTTGTACAAAAACTTTTAACTTAATATAAATTATCTATCTGGCATTCAATTATGAGTTCTAGATCTTCTTTGGACACAAATTCCTTCCTTCTCCACAGATCTGAGAGGTTAAGTATCCTATGTTCCTTTAATATACTTATAAGATCACTTTTTATGTCTAAATCATGAACCCATTTAGAACTTATCTTGCTATTTGGTGTTAGGTGTGGGTCAATGCCTAGTTTCTTCCACACTAGTTTCCAATTTTCCCAGCAGTTTTTGTCAAATAGTGAGTACTTATCCCAGAAGCTAGGGTCTTTGGGTTTATCAAACACTAGATTGCTATAGTTATTGCCTATTTTTTCCTGTGATTCTAACCTATTCTACTGATCAACTACTCCATTTCTTAGCTAGTACCAAATAGTTTTGATGACTGCTGCTTTATAATATAGTTTTAGATCTGGCACAGTTAGGCCACCTTCATCAGCATTTTTTTTTTCATTAATTCCCTTGAAATTCTTGACCTTTTGTTCTTCCAAATGAACTTTGCTATTATTTTTTCTAAATCTGTAAAATAATTTCTTGGGAGTTTGATTGGTATGGCATTAAATAAGTACATTAATTTAGGTAGTATTGTCATTTTTATTATATTCACTCAGCCTACCCATCAGCATTTGAAATTTTTCCAGCTGATTACGTTTGACTTTATTTGTGTGAAAATGTTTTATAATTGTGTTCATATATTTCCTGACTTTCCCTTGGCAGATAGATTCCCAAACATTTTAAACTATCGACAATTATTTTGAATGGAATTTCTTTTTGTATCTCTTGCTGCTGAACTTTGTTGGTAATATATAAAAATGCTGATGGTTTATGTGGATTTATTTTGTATCCTGCAACTTTGCTAAAGTTGTGAATTGTTTCTAGTAGTTTTTTGGTTGAGTCTCTAGGGTTCTCTAAGTATACCATCATATTATCTGCAAAGAGTGATAATTTGGTTTCCTCATTACCTACTCTAATTCCTTTAATCTCTTTTTCTTCTCTTATTGCCAAAGCTACAAAGTGTTTACAATCTAATGGAGCAGACAAGATATAAAACCAAAAAACACTGAAAAACCTTCTGAAGACATTATTTATTTCTCTTGCCAAAAATGGCATAGGAGTTCAATTGAATGAATAGCTGACCATAAGTTTCAGTGACTTGGATTTTAACAAATCAACAAGGAGGAAATTAAAATAGAAACAAAGATGAATCTTTTGCAAAAATTTTCAAGGGAGCTAATATAAATAATAGTTATTTTATTGTCCATTCAGTTACAATGATGGGAGTAAGCTTCACTAAAAATGAGTAAAAAAGAAGCAATAATCAATAAAAAACATGAAGACAAGGGTTTAGCAGTGACAATAGAGGTGAGAGCTTTATAATTGGCTAATAAATTGGAACCAATATCTGCAAGGTTACTTGAAAATATATTTTTTCATTTCATATTTATCTGAAAATGTTAAACTTGTTTTTATCCATGCCATCTTCTAGTGAATCTAACTGAAAAATTGGGAGGAAAAGGAAACAAGTTAACCTGTTTCTAAGGTTCGCTTATGCAGAAGCTAACAGAGAGAATCATACACACAGAGAAATCCCTTATAACACTAAAGTACATAGAAATAAAGAGGAAAATTATGAATAAACTGATAGCCTTGTGAGCACCAAAAAAAATGAGGGTATATGTAGCAGTATCAGAGAAATCAGAGTAATCAGAGAAATCAGAGGGGGAAAATAAAATGTTCCTCTCCCAAGCTTTCTTTATGGAAGCATGGAATATCACATAACAATTTTCTCCACCAATGAAGAGTACCTTATACAATTGCCTAGACTTGAACTCCAGGTACATAACCAAAAAGTGAGTATTCAGCTTCAAGAACTTGATGAGGGGAAACACTGCCCCTAAAACAGCCCATTCCATCAAACCTAAGTTTACTCCTTTCCAACTTTTAGCCACTGGCCTTGGTTCTACCTTCTAGGACCAACTGAAATGAGTTTAGTCTCTCTTCTAAATGATAGCCTTTCAAATACAGTTGTCCCTTCCACAATACAACTTTCCCCATCAGGGTTTTGAGTTTGTGGAAACCACAGAAGACACATGAAGATCAGCAAATGACAAAGAAAAAGTTTAAAAACTCAGAAATGCCTAAAATATATGTATAGTATTTATAGTTTCAACCCAAGTTTTACAATAAGATACTGTAAACATCCCATAAAGGAAAAATTCAAACTTCTTCAGTATGAAAGGAGGACCAAAGAGATAATATGTAGATTTTCCCAGATTGCAGGAGTGCTATAACCCACAGTGTGCTCCATCCTATCATACACAATATGATCCAAACAAAAGCCTTTTCCATTGGTCATTTTTGCCCTCTGGAAGCTCTCCAGATTATTAATGTCCTTCCTAAATGATGGCACACAAAACTGAACATAATATTCCAGGTGTGGTCTGATAAGGGTACAATAAAATGAAGAGATCACCTTCATATTCCTGGAAATTAGTCTTCTAATAATACAATTCAAAAATATATTAGGTTGTTTTTTTTTTTTTGTGACCACATAACCCTGATGGGTCATATTGATCTTGCAACATACTAAAACCCCTAAATATTTTCCTGACAATCTGCTCTCTATTTATTCTTCCTCCATCTTATAATTTTGAAGATTTTTTGGACTCAAGTGTGAAACTTTACATTCAATTTCAGACTTGTTCCAATGCTCTAACCTGTCTAGATATTTTTTTTGAATCCTAATTATTATCTAGAGTGTTAGCTACTGCACCCACAGTTGTATCTGCCAATTTGATAAGTAATCAATCATTGATCCAAATCATTGATAAAAATATTCAACAGTACAGGGGGTTAAAAAATTTTAAGTTCCCAAGGAAAAGAAGAAGGTGTGACAAGATAGCCATTTGTTTTTTTCATTGGAATCTTTTAATACATTGCAAGTTTATTATGAATTAGTAAGAGCAATATGGTAACCTAGTATACTGAGTTAAAAGAAGCATTGTGTTAAGAAGTAGGAAGTCCCACTATATTCTACCCTGGTGAGATAACCTAGAATACTATGTTCCATTCTGGCCATCACATTTAGGAAAGATATTGATAAGCTGGAGAACAAGCAGAACTACTGAGATGGTGAAACATCTTAAATTAATGTCATAGAAAGAATGACTGAAGGAACTCAGGATCTTTAGAATGGAGAAAAGAAGGTTTAGCGTGGGATAGGAAGTGGAATGATAACTGCTTTCATGTACTCAAGGGCTATTTCATGGAAGAAGAATTAAGTTAAATCTTCTTGGTTCCAGAGGGCAGAACTTGAAACAGCCAAATTAAATTTCAAAGAAGCAAATTTAAATTTAATTTAAGAAAAAAAATCCCCTAATTAAAGCTATTTAAAATTAGAATGCCTTTTGAGTTATTGTCTCCTTTATTACAAGGTTTTAAACAAAGCTTATGACATCTCAAGTAGTTGGATGTACAAGGCATTCTTCTAGGAGAGTCTTTGAGGTTCCTTCCAACTTTGAGATGATTTTATAGAAAGAAACATCCACATTGTTGAGATCACAAATGCATTAAAGTATTATGTAGAGAGTTTGGAAGTCAGGAAGAAGCAGAGTGATGGAGTACATGCTATTGGACTTGATATCAGGAAGCCCTTGATTTGAGACTTTTCTTATACTGAGCTGTGTCAGTCACAATAAAAACAGGAAAATGGAATGGTAAAAATATCTCTGGGCCTAGAATCAAGAAGACCTGAGTTCAAATGTGACCTCCATTACCAGTTGTGTGATCTTGTTCAAATCACTTTGCCACTTTTCCTCATTTTCCTTATCTATGAAATGGGAATAATAATAGCACCTATCTCTCAGAGTTGTTAAAAGAATTAATTGAGAAAAAAACACAATGCTTAGGACATATATAAATGTTAGCTATTATTACCTGTAAAAGGAGGATAATAATAGCACCTATCTCACAAGGTTGTTGGGAAATTTTTTTTAAAAATATTATGTATCAAGAGCTTTACAAATCTTAAAATACAATGTATATATTAATCATTATTTTTGCAAGAAGCAAAGAGAATTGATAAAAGGTAAATCAGACTAAAAACTTTGTATTTTTCACACAACAATTCAGAATTAGTGAAAGGAAGACAGTACAGTAAAAGATGTGGTTGGTTTTGTGTCCCATTCCATATGCAAAATGAAATTTTGCCATTCTGGTTAGGGAATAGTCATGAAGACCGAAAACTCAGCTAAATAAACATTATCAGTAAATGGCAATGTAACCATTTGGGGATTATGTCTAATAAGTGCCACAGGGTTTGGTGTTAGAGCAGGTCTATTTTAACTTAATGATCTGGAAGAGGAAATAACCAGCATTGTAATGAAATTGCAAATGATACTAAATTGGGAGGTGTTGCAAACAGTAATAAAGATGGAGAAAGCAATATGAGATGCCTTGGAGATATAAGAACAACAAGAAGGGTATAGTTAGGAAAAGAGAGAAAGGAAAAGACAAAAAAAAAATCTACTGCCTATCTTCATTTGATCAAGCAAGGATTAATATAAAACTCTTTTCCATTGCCCATAAAGCTTCTCAGATCTAAAAATTTGAAAACCCAAATTGATTTAAGTATTGCATTTAATACACGAGTTTGGATTGTCATAAGTGACTAGTCTTCTATCATTTTGTCCATGTGGTAACTCTTACTACTAATATGATTTGCAACTTGACTGTGACTTAATAGATAAATCTTCCGTAATTTCCTAAGGCTGAAAAAGTCAAAATGTTCCTCTGATTGCTTGCCTTGTGCCATCTACCTTCCTCTGGGCACAATGTGTTGCCTGAGGGAGGGCTGAAAGGGCTGGGGAAAGGCTTCTTCCACCTGTCCTAAAGGATTTCTTTCTATTCAGGAAGAATCTACCACAAGGGACTGCTACCTCATTGCCAGCTTCCTCAGATGAGAAGAATATTGAACAGCTTGCCTTCCTTTTACTGAACATAATATGGATGTCTTTCCTCTGTTCCCAAACAACTTCCAACTTAGCCATAAAAAACTTCTCCCTCTTACTTTCAGCCTGATCTCTCAAGTGGAATGTGAACGATGTCTAGTATAAGCAAAAATAATTTGCCTTTTGACCTTAGGCCTTCTATCTCTTCCTGTGCCTGTCCACTGAAGGAAAACAAAGAGGTAAGAAAGTGAAGAATGGGAATTTTTTCTCCTGATGGGCAGATTCAACTTCCATCGCCTACTGCACCTTTTCCCACTGAATCCACATACATGCTTTGGAGGGAAAAGGAGTCGTGAAACAGGACCTTCCATCTAGCCATTTAATTAAGTACCTCCCATATCATACTGCACTTATCTCTACTATGATCTCCAACCTGATTTGGGAAGAAGAGTGATACCCACTATTCAACACTTAACATTCTCACTCTTGGTCATACCCTTCCCATCCCAGTGATTATGACCCCTATGGAACATAATACAAATTCTACTCCTATCCCAACAATCCATTTCCTTATTTCTCCCCCACTCCCAAAGTTTCAACCAAGCACCTTTGCATTATACTTTGTGGAATGTGGAATCCCCTAGATAATGTGTTTTCCCTCATGCTAAAGTTTGTCTTCTCTCACTCCTTCCATTTACTAGTTATTCTTGAAAATTGACACCTCTAAGTGACATAGCCTCCCTTTGTAGTATTGGCTGCACTCTCTCATTCTCCTTAGCTCATTTGTTGAGGCTTGGTAGTTGCAATACTTCTTGCTTCCCATTGCCACTTTCAGATTCTCTGTCTCTATTACACATTACCTCTCTTTTGAGGTTCAAATTATTCATATCTGCCACTCAATCAAAATCCTGGGAACTATTATCTACATATCCCCAAGTCACTCCCCTTCCTTTCTCAATGAGTTTATAAGTATATGGTTCACAAGTTTTTTCCCCTCCCCAACTTCTACCCTCACCCTAGGGGTGTGTGTGTGTGTGTGTGTGTGTGTGTGTGTGTGTGTGTGTATGTATATAGACAGTTTCTCAAATACTCTAAGTTATTCACCGGCTCTTCATTCACACTTTGGCTATTTTTAAATATGATCATACTCTTGACCTTGCTATCACTCACAAATGTACCACATCACTATTCAAGAATTCTGAAATAGTTATTTGATCAAAATTTATTGGTTTTTCAACTCTCCCTCTGCCTTCCCTTACAAAAAACTACTCTTTACCAACACCATGACCTGAAATTTTTGGACTTCTCTATTCTTTCCCAGGTCATCTTCCCTGCATCAGCAATTCTCTCCTCTTCTCCTCATCTTGATCCCTGGCAAAACAACCCAACTCTACACAGTTCTCTTCTTGAATCCCTGGTTCCCTTTTCATATCACTGATTACACTTAGTCAAGTCTCAGCCTTGTATCATCCACATCACTTACTTGCTGCTTTTATTTTTACACACATGCTGCTGAATTAAAGTAGAGAAAATCATGCAACAATTCTAACTTGATCCAATAAAATTTAATGTCATGCAACTCAGCCCTCGCTGCTGCTAGGTAATTCTGTTATAACTCTCTTATCAATTCACTTTCCTCTTCTTGTCAGTGCTTGTCCAAAACTTTTCATCCTTCCCCATGTATCCAACTCACTAGCTAAGACCTTTATCTTACATTTTACAGAAACGATTGAGACTATTCACTGAACTCCTTCTGTGCCCTTTTCCCAATCTATCACTCAGATGCCTTCTGTTATTCTCCCATCCCTGTCTCATATGATGAAGTAAACTTATTCCTTGCCAAAACTCTCTACCCATTCAAATGATGCCATTCTATCTGATCTCCAACAACAGATCACCCACTGTCTTCACTCACTTATTTTCTGTTTTCCTATCTATTGGCTCTTTCCTTATTGCCCATACCTATATATTCTCACCCTGAAAAAAACTTCCATCTGATTCTTCCATCCCAGAAAATTCTGTTCTTTGTAGTTAAGCTTCTCCAAAGTACTATCTACAACAAGTGTTTCTACTTTTTCTTCCTTCACTCTTCTTAACTTTTTATATTCCAGAATCTGATTTTATCATTGCACTGAAATTGCTCTCCAATGTTAACCTTGATCTCTCAGTTGCCAAATTCAGTAGCCTTTTCTCAATCCTCATTATCCTTGATCTCTCTGCTAACTTTGTCACTTTTTAATACTTCTTGCTTCCTTCTTAATACTCTCTTTTTTGTTGATTTTTGAGACATCATACTCTCCTGATCCTCCTCCTACTGATTTCTCCTCCCCTGACTCCTTTGTTGGTTCCTCAGCTAGACTATCCCTTCTAACTGAAGGTGTCCCTCAGGATTTTGTCCTGGATTCTCTTCTATTTTCCCTCTATATGATTTCATTTTGTGATCTCATCAGTCCTCATGTATTTAATAATCATCTCTATGCTGTTGACTCTCAAATCTACCAATTCTGCTCCAATTTTTCTGCTGACTTCCAGTCTCACACTTCCAATTTTCTTCCATATATTTTTAATTAAAGATACATATACAAAACAGAACTCATTATTTTTCTTGTGGCACCATAATTTTTCCTACATTTTATTTTATTATAGAGAACAACACCATTCTCTCAATCCTTCAGGCTTGCAACCTAGGAATCATGGTCAACTTCTCACCATCTCTTACTCTCATTTTATTTTTTTAACTAATTAATTTATTTGTTTATTTTTTAAAATTAAAGCTTTTTATTTGTATAACATATGTATGGGTAGTTCCCCAGCATTGATCTTTACAAAGCTTTCCATTTCAAACCTTACCCCCAGTCCCCTCCCCTCCCCTAGATGGCAGGAAGTCCACTATATGTTAATAATGTTGAAATACTTGACAAGTTGTGCAAGAAAAATCCTATCTACAAGAAAAAAAAAAGAAAATCAGAGAAAGGAAACACAAAGCAAGCAAACCTCAATAGAGAGAATGAAAATGTTATGTTGTAGTCCATATTTCATATCCCTCTTTCTGGGTGTATATGGTCTTCTTCAGTGAACAATTGGAACTAGTTTGAGACAATTCTTTGTTGCAGAGAGCCATGTCCATCAGAATTGATCATCATGTAATATTGTTGTTGCTGTGTATAATGATCTCCTAGTTCTGCTCGTTTCACTCAGCATCAGTTCATGCAAGTCTCTCCAGGCCTCTCTGAAATCATCCTGCTGGTCGTTTCTTACAGAACAATAATATTCCATGACATTCATATACCATAATTTGTTCAGCCACTCTTCAATTGATAGGCATCCATTCAGTTTCCAGTTTCTAGCCACTACAAAAAGGGCTGCCACAAACATTCTTGCACATGTCTTACTCTCATTTTCAATCTGCTTTTTAGTCCTATTGATTCCACTTTCACAACATCTCTCAAATATACTTTGATACTGCCATTGCTCTAGTGTAGACCCTCCTCACCCTATGCCTAGACTATTGCTAGAACCTATTGTAGTTCTGTCTGCCTCAATTCTCACTCCACTTCAATCCATCTTACATTAAGTCACAAATGATTGTCTCAAAGTATAGGTGTAACCATGTCACCTTCTCTACTCAATAAACTCTAGCGATTTTCTATCACTCCAGGATCAAATACAAAATCTTTTATTTGGCATTCAAATCCCTTTATAACTTACTTTCCTACTATCTTTCTAGCCTTTCATACCATATTGCACTCTCTATTCTCTTCAGTCTAGTAATTCTGACCTCCTGGCTTTTCCATGAACAAGACATTCCATTTCTGGACTAAAGGTATTTTTCTCTTTATTCCCCATGGTTGGAACTCTCCTCCAATTCTATGTACCTCAATTCTAAGTACTGAATTTTCCTGGTTTCCTTTAAGTTCTAACTAAAACCCCAGCTTTTACAGGGAGGTTTTGCCAATCCCTTTTAATTCTAGTCTTTCCCTCTATTAATTATATCCTATTTGTTCTATATATAGCTTGCTTCTATATCTTTGTTTACATGTTGTTTTCTTCAGTAGACTGTGATCTCCTTGAGGGCAAGTTATCTATCTTTTGTCTCTTTTTGTGTCTCCAGCACTTAACATAATCCCTGGCATAAATAGGTGCTTAATTAACATTGACTGATTAATTGATTGCCTATATGTGTATATATATCAAGAACTATTTGTTAAAAATACAAACACAAAAGTGAAATATTTCCTGCTCCCAAGGAGTTTATAATTTACTGAGGCTAAAGTGGAATGGGATTTAGGAGACTGACACAACATATTCAATGAAAGAAAATGTTGACTACATAATAACTAAATACATAATTATTAAAATGACAATACTATCAACTGAGAAAGGCCACACAGGAAGTGATACTTAAACTGAGTACTAAAGGGAGATGTGGGTTCTAAGGACAGAAGGCAAGAGAAGAACATTCCAGAAATGGAGGACAGCCTATTCAAAGGCAAAAGGACAGATATATATTGCCACTGACTATCTCCCAGGCCTAGAATGCTCTCCATCTTTTTTTTCATGTTATAGTATCTATAGCTAACTTCAAAACTTAGTCCCAATGTCACTACCTACAAGAAGCCTATATTGATTCTCATTTTCCTCCTGACTGAAATGAAGACTAGGTGACAGAGAGCATTGTGTAACCAACATGGAATAATAGGCTGTAGCAAGATTGTAAAGGGTATATTAAATTAAAGGGTAAATTAAGTAAAAAATTAAAGCCATTTGATGTGGAGATGATTCTATTTTTAAGAGAATATATGAAAAGAGCATCTGTCTGGTGGTTCAATTAAGCTAGAAACACTTTGAATATAGGTCCAATGGTAGCTTTTATCCCTTGATATCCATTAATAGCTAAGTGTGGAGAGTTTCCTCATTAAAGAGTTTGTTATTGGATGCTCCAGCTTCACCTTCCCTAGGAATACTATATTTGACAACTAACATCCTCTAGCTGTGTTAAAGAGAAATGGAAGAAAGACCTACATCACCTCCACCCACTCTATTTATATATTGTAAGTAGCCTACATTTTCCTGTCATTGAATATGTTGTATTCACCTCCCAAACCCCATTTTACCTCAGCCTCAATAAAGTATAAACTCTTTAGGGGCAGGAAATATCTCATTTCTGTATTTGTACTTTCAACATGTACTTACCCCAAGAGGCCATAGTTTGAGGGGACAGCAGCCTATCAGATATGTAGGATAGGATCCTTTGATTCAGAAATATAATCTCCAATGAGTCAAGTAGATTGCATTGAGGAGGTGACATTATTTTCCATAATAAAGTCAAAATGGAGTGTCTTGTTCATGGAAAAGCCAGGAGGTCAGAATTACTAGATTGAAGAGAATAGAGAGTGAAATATGGTATGAAAGGCTAGAAAGATAGTAGGAAAGTAAGTTATAAAGGGATTTGAATGCCAAATTATTGATTATTGATTCATAAATGATACTTGGCAGAATTTGCAAGAAGAAGTCTTGTCCCCTTTGGGCATGGAGATGATGCCTTGGAATCTAGCAGAAAGAAATATCACTAGAAGCATGTGATCTAGTTTAACCACAAGTAGAAATAATAGTTTCCTTTAGGTCTTTTGGAGTATATTCTCTTGACTTTTTCTTCTACTTTGCCTTTCTGGCTAGCCTTAAGGTAGCAGCTGTCAGAACTAGTTCTCTGTCCTAGATTCCCTATCTAAGAATGGCACAGCATGTAAGTTCAGGAAGCCACACTCCTTTACAAGTCAAAGAACATTGCTCTTTTCTGAGCAGAGCCACACATCAGAACTCTGTTTTTTTTTTTTCTTGATTTTCTTCTTTCTCTGTCTCTACTATTATGCAATTCAACAAGCATGTATTAAGCATTTGGAGTGTATGAAGTTTAAGGGAAGACTAGCATCTTGGCAGAGGGCTTGCGGAGTCATTTTCAGGACTTCTCATTCATCTTTGTTATCCAATCAGTCACCCAATTCCACCTGGGGCTACAAGAAGTTGTAGTATGCAGAAGAATCATATTCCAGTAAAAGCATCTTGGCAGATGGGCTATACCAGGTTGAGAATAACAGGTCTCAAACCTATTTGTGAGTTAGAGAGATGTCTCCTCCAAACATGTGAAGATTTCCCTCAGTGGAGTGATGAGTGATTTTTTCCAATGGCCATGAAGAAGACTGAAGTAGGTGTTGTAGAGTGTTTAAAGTATGATTGGATATCAAAGTCACCAGGCTCATCCAGTGCAACCCTGGCCATCATCCATCATTCTGACTTTTGTCTTGTATTTTGATGAATCTGGAAAAGAGAATGAAGCTGATAACTTTGTGCAACTCTGCCTAACTTAAATTCAATTCACACACAAATAAGACATCACCTCCTGAGGTCCTGATGACAAATGACAATTAAACACTTATTTTGTATCAGACGTGTTCTATACTAGGAATATGAAGGCAAAGCATGAAATAGAGCCTTCCCTTGAGGAGTCTAGGTTCTATTGAGAGATAAATGACATTTACATTAAACATTACACTTAAAATATATGCTAACTTAATTCTAGGAGGAGAATGAGAATAAGAATAAGTTTCTTGTAGGTAGTGATCTTTGAAATTAGTTATGGATACTATAAAGTAAAGGAGAGGAGGGAAAGAATCCTTAGGTCTGAAAGTCAGCCAGTGCCAAAGCATAGCAATAGAAGGTTAACATTTGGAAGTCCCTGTGTCTTTATATCCAGGCACAGCCAACTGTGTATGCACAGTAAATCCATGAATAATTATTCATACTATTAGAATTATTATTTGAAATCATATTTTCATTTATACATTATTTTAACATGCTGGTATCTTTATTATTGGCCTAAATAGTCTCCTAAAAATGTGCCAAGAATCTCCATTAATTTTTTTTCTATGTGGTGAAATTGTACAATTATTTTATATGAATCAGCTTTATCCCTTCTCTCTACTGACATGGACACCATCATAGTTAAGATATTCATTACCTTGTTGAAAAAACATGAGATTTATCCAGAACATTTTCATTAAATTCTGGGCCTTGTTTCAAAGCCCTGTATTCCACCCTACATAAAACTACTAAAATGATTTTCCTTAAGTGCAGAATTTGACCATGTGATTTCTCACCTCTTCCTACTTCAATCAACTGCAGTGGTTTGTTGTTACATCTAGGATAAACTATAAACTCTTTTATTTAAATGTTAAAGTCCTTCACAATCTGACCCCAACCCATTTTTTTGCCCTTTGCTATACACCCAAAAGGACCGCCTCTCTGTCCCTCACTGAGGACATTCAATCTCCCCTTTTCAGGATCTCTTTGCACTGGATGTCCCATGCTAATTCAATGCACTCTCTCCTTAATTCTGCCTCACACCTTTTCTTTTTTTTCCTTTAAGATGCAGTTCAAATACTTTGTACTTCATGAAGACTTTTTATGTCCCTTACACCTGAAATATTCTCCTTCTTTATCTCTTATCTCCTACCTTCCTTTACTTTATTAGTCCTAAAAATATCCTATCTTCTACAGGAACCCTTTCCCCACCTCTCTTAATTTAAGTGCTTTTTTTCCTAATTATTTCCTATTTATCCTTTTTATAGCTTGTTTGTATGTATTTATGTGCTTATTGTCTCCCTCATTAAATTGTGGACTCCTGGATACTACATACTAGCTCTTACTATAGTATTTGGCATACAGTAGGCACTTAATAAATGTTTATTGATCAAATGATGCCTCCAAAAGCTCATGATCTTTATCCAACACTAACATATTTTCTTTGCATATGTTTGCATTTATTCATTTTATATTCATGCTGCACATATTATAGCTATTTGTCTTCCCCATTAGAGTGTACACTCCTTTGAGAATAGGATCTATTTCATCCTTTGTATTTGTATCTCTAACTCCCAGCACAGTGCATGGCACTTAGTAGAAGCCTAATGAATATTTATGGGTTACTTGATTTAGATTTAATATGGATTTAATATGGATTAACAGATTTAGATGGTCTATCACCAAGATTTAAAAGATGTAAATGGTATTGCATCAGATCAATAGATATTGAAAGTAGAGAGCTTTCCATCTTCTAGAAGATTGCTTATTGGGAAGGGTGGCTACTAGGTCATAGATTTCTGGAACATAACAAGTCATGAAACTGTTTATTTACATACCAAAAGGTTAAAAATCAGTGTTGGTCTAGGAAGTAACCATACCAAGGAAATCATAGCTTCCTAAAGTATTGAAATAGTAGATCTTATCTATTCACTGAAGCTTTTGGAATTAGAATTCTGTGAGTAATATCAGTTTCCAAAATCCTTTAAAAATAGATAAGAAAGTGCTTGTATATATTTCTGTGTGTGTATATATATATATATGCAAACATACACATAAACACACACATATGTGTATTTATACTTATAAAATTTAGGTAAAAGTTTCCCAGAACAAAGCCACAGTGTCATCATTTTGGCCATATAAAACAGGTCCCATTAAACAGATCTCATGTAACACTGTTTGTCAACATGAGTTACTATTGTAGCAATGCCAGTGAAAGTTGCAATACAGCAGGATTAAAACAAAATTTTTTCCTTAACTCTAAAAAAATACTGGTATACTTAAAAATTATGCTGCTCAGATATAAAATACAAAATAAATGATTAAAATGGTATGTGATTATTTTTTCCTCATGGAATTTTGTTTCTAGGTAATACTTCTATTTTGACTCTTTTTGGAATGAAAAACAAAAAAGCTCTTTTAAAAAAGAAATTGACAAACTAAGCTCCTAAAATATATTTTAAAGGAAATTTTGAAATAGTATGGCTGTTATTAAACAAATGTCTGTGAATCACATCCTCTCTCCCCCAGTGGTCAGGAAAATAGAATCTGTAGAACTATCAAATTAGGCTACTGCTACTTCTATAATCTGAATATTCATGAAATCATACATAAAATATTTACTATCTCCTCTGTTTCTTAAAATACTTATGCTTCTCTGCTTAAGAATCTTCACTGATTCCCTTTGAGTTCATTCATTCACTCATTCAATATATATTTCTTAAACATCTGCTAAAAGTAAAAAGAAAAATGTCAGACACTAAGAGGAATATAAAGATTTTTTAAAAAGACACGGCTCCTGCCCTCAAAAACTTATACTCTAGTAGGAAAGCTAAGGCCTCTAAACATAGAAGAATGTACAGTATGATGAATGAATCAGTGAAGCATCATGAGCTGTGAGTGCAGAGGAGGGAAAGATTGGTTAATAAATTATGGCCAAAGTTAATGGCAATATTATGTAATGCCAAGTGTGCTGATTCTGGAGTCAGAGGACAGCATTCACATCCTGACTTTGACTGATGTTTAATATGTGAATGGCTGTGCTCAAGTCATTCCTTTGACTTTAGTCTCTTCTGCAGAAATAAGGATATTGGACTAGATGATTTCTGGTTGCATCCAACTCTAAATATATGATCTTATGATCCTCAGCTGACATTCAAAAGTAGACTTCACAGGGAAGTGAAACTCAATATAAATCAAAAGGCAAAAGAAGACATTTCATGCTTAGTGGACAGCTTGTCCACTGTCTTGAATAGACAGAGAGGAAAATAGCTTCATTTCAAAGTTTATGCGGAATGCTTGCTGTAGAAAATAGAATAGGAAATGTCTACAAGGTGGGTAGGTTGGCTCAGATAGATGACTCAGTGAATAGAGCACTCAGCCTGAAGTCAGGAACAGCTGAATGCAAAACTGGCTTCAGACACTTACTAATTATGAGACCTTAGGCAAGTAGTTAAATCTCTGTTTGCCTCAGTTTCCTGTATTGTAAAATATAGATATCTGTGGCAACATCATCCAGCGTTGTTGTGAAGATCAAATGAGATAATATTTGTAAAATACTTAGCAAAGTGCCTGGCACATAGTAGACACTGTATAGAGACTAGCTATGGTCATGATAATGATGATGATGATGACAACGATGATGATGATGATGGTAGATTCAAGTTCCAATTTTAACACCTATCTGTGTGACCTCGGTTAGGTAACTGGCTTTCTCTGAGTTGTTTTCTCATCTCTAAAAGGGAAAAATAATACTTGCATGTTTTTAAAAAATAAATACATAATTTGGTGCTTATATGTTTATGTATAATTATCTTAATATTGTTTATTTATTTGAATATTTAATTTTGTTAGGGATGACTAAATTCAGAATACAAGCATAGTATGAAGACCAAAAGGAGAAAAGAAAATGTTTGCATTGCTATTTTACTTAAAGCCCTGGGAGCAACAAAGTGTCACTGGCAATTATATTTTATTTAAACAGATAATCCCACTACCACTACTACCATGATGGTGACTATGATACTACAATTATGACAACTATTAAAACTACTATGAATACTATGATTACTACTACCATGACTACTAATATGAATATTAAAACTACTGCAATTACTACTTTTACCAATAATATAGCTTCATCATTTCCAAAATGTTTTCCTTCAGAGATGTAATATACAAGTATTAAACTCTACAAAGTAATATTAACAATCCCATACACACACAAAAAGAAAAAGAGATGTAAGAGGAAATTAGATCATTGAGGACCTTAAATGCCAAGCTGAAAAATTTGTAGTCTATCCTGTAGGCAATAGGGAACCCCTGTAGTTTTGGAACTAGAAAATGATATGGTCAGATATGTATCTTGGGAAGATTCTTTTGGTAGCTATGTGAAGGACAAATTAAAGCAGAAAGTGAATGGACACAAATTGCCAGCTTTCCTGCTTTCCCAATAGCCAGTAAGCAGGGCAGGCCTATGTGCTTATTCCCATGCTTTTTAGCATGGAGTTTTCAGCAATTTTGCCAGATGACTTCAACAAGAATAAAACGGCATCAAGATTATCAAGGTCAATTATTTAACTTGAAAAGACTACAAGCCAACACTAAAGTGGAGCTGGTGTGTGACTTTTGGTTTGCAGATGATTGATGCAGCTGAGATGCAGCAGATTACAGATCCCTTCTCTACTACTTGGGCTAATTTTGGTCTTACAATCAACACTAAGAAAACAGAGGTTCTCCACAAACCAGAACTGCATTATCCAAATATGGAATCATCGATTACAACAAATGGAGAAATTTTATATGCTGTGGATAATTTCACTTACCTTGGCAGTATACTTTCTAGGAAAGTGTACATTTATGATGAGGTTAATGCATGTGCTGCCAGAACTAACTCAGTGTTTGGGAGGCTCTGAAGGAAAGTAGAGGAGGTAATTAATAACAAATTATTAGTCTGTCTACCAAACTGAAGGTCTATGAAGCTAGCTGACCTTATTGTTGTGTGCCTGTGAAATCTGGACAATGTACAAGCATCATGCCAGAAAACTGAATTTCTCTCATTTGAATTACCTTAGAGAATTCTAAAGGTCACCTGACAAGATATGGTACTGAGCATTAGATCCTTTCTCAGGCTGAATTGCCAAGCATTCAAACTCTACTGTAGAAAGTACAACTCTAATGGACTAGCTATATTGTTCAAATGGCAAACATACATTTGCATGAAATAATAGTTTATGAAGAGCTCAAAAGAGATCACATGGAGGTCAGAAGAAACAATACAAAGACACTCTTATGGTCTCTCAGAAGAACTTTGAAATCAATTATCAGTCATGAGAGACCTTACAAAGCATGACATATATCAATAAAAGAAGGCACTGAGCTCTGTAAACAAAACAGAATTACAGTAGCTCAAATGAATTGTGGGATATACAAAAGTTTAGAGACATCTCTATCTCAAATATTCCTATGAACTATCTGCACCTGACCTGAGTTGAGCCTTCTGAGCCCTTATTGATCTGATCAACCAAAGTTACATACACTATACACTGATCCTAACATAGTGGTATCATTTTGGTCCTTAGAAAGAATGGGCAAATCAATCAACAAGAAGGCTATAAGGAGGCCTGCTGATGAGGCATTTAAGGCAGTGTGGCAGTGATTGGGTAAATGGAGACAAAGGGACAAATACAACAGATAGTGCCTTCCACCCCAAATAAGACCCTTTAGCCCTCTTTAAGCAGAGGGTAGAAAGGTATTTAGCAAATTTTCTGGACTTCTCACCTGGCAGGAAAAACAACTCATATCTGCACCATGTATAATTAATGATCACCCCTGACTGAAGGATATTTACTACATATGATATGCTGGCCATTATAACCTATCCCTTGGAATATCAATTCCCCACTTTCTTCAAGAGCCCTTAAGTTCCTTGTGGCTCCCCTATGATCAGCTACAAGAACTTCTGAATCCCATTCTTGTTCCTATGGCATCTGGATCACAGAATCTCAGGAGATAAATTCAACATGCTATTTTCATACCAGTTCAGTTACGTCTTCCAATCTGCTATGGAAGGTTAAATTATTAATTAGGTATCAAACACTCCTTTAATATATCTATAGTCACTTGTACATACTTGTTCAAATGCACAGCAGTTAACAAAATCTACCACCATTCTCTTATCTTATCCACATAGCAACAAGATTATGCTTACTTGTTCCAATATCAGTTATTTAATAAGCAGTTAAGTGTCTATTAAATGCCATATCTTGTGATAAGATCTGAGGATAAAAAGAAAGGAGAAAGGGAAAAAGAAAATAAGAATTCATATAATACCTACTGTGTGCCCTGCACTGGGTTAAGCACTAGGAATACAAAGGAAGACAAATGATAGTCTCTTCTCAAAGCAATCATAGTCTAATGGGAGATACTGCATGAAAACAACTATGAACAAACAAGATAAAGACAGGATAAATTGGAGATAATCAGTAGAAGGAATGCACTAGGATTAATTCAAAAAAGTGGAATTATTCTGGACTTTGAAGGAAACCAAGAGGTAGAGATGAGAAGGCAGAGTATTCGAAGTATAGAGAACAACCAACGAAAATGTCTGGAGAGAGGAATGTATTGTGTGAGAAACAGTAAAAAGGAGGCCAGTGTCAATGGATGATAGGGTACTTGACTGGAAATAAGGTAGGAGTGCGCCAGTTTTGGAAGGGATTTTGAATGCCAGAGGATTTTATATTTGCTACATGATAAGGAGAATGGAGTATATTAAAATGAGGGCAGGGCATGTCAAATGTTCTCAGATCTTTGCTTTGGAAAGATCACTTTGATAATTCAGTGGAAGATAGACTGGACTAAGCAGGGACTTGCAGTAGAGGCATCAACCTTTCAGGAGCTCAAATGTCTTTTTCACTGTAGCAAGATGAAGTTACTGAAAATAAGCTCTCCAAAAAGTGGTTTAACCAAAGTGACAAAAATAAATTTAAAAATTAGTTGGGCAAATGTAAGGTTTCCATATTCAGGGGGCCATTGAATTTGGAAGGAAAATGAGATCAGGGAGGAAGTTCACTCACTCTTTCTCTCTGGTCATCATGACCTCGAAGTTCATCAAATTTTTAACCAAATGGGAATGTGATTTATTAGAAAAAAATTTTGTACCTTTTCAGCTTATATTTCTGCTCCTTCCCATTCACTGAAGAACAACATGATTAATAAAGAAAAAGAAATAAATAACCATTTATCTTCTTACTCCTTATATATGTTCCTATTATTCCTTTGTTCATATCCTCACATTTACTTAGGTTATAGTTCCACATATGTAATAGAAGCTCCATAAAGATCAGTTGAATAAATGAGTGAGTGAATAAATGAACAAAGGAATAAAGGAATTTACTAGCTGTGAATCCTGTGGCAAGCTACTTAACCTCCATTTGCTTCAGTTTCCTCAACTGTAAAATGATGGTCTGTTGTGAGGATCAACTGAGAGAATGTTTGTAAAGATCTTAACATAATACCTAGAACATAGTAGGCTCTATATAAATACTAGCTATCATTATTATTAGTCATAGTCATAAAGGATGTTGATTTAATGCTTATTAGTCACATATTTAATGAGGAGAATGTGATTTTTTAAAGGTCATTGTGGACATGATAAAGAGAAGTACAGAAGACTTACATGAACTGTTGCAAAATGAAGTAAACAGAAGCAAGAAAACAGCATATATCATGACTACAACACTATTACCAAAAAATCTAAAATAAGTGATGCAAATTTACGTAAAGTAAATTGATTAGAATATCTATCTTTATGTCAAAGATATCTAGTGTGTGTATATGTATATGTATATATATATATTATGTATGTCTATATCTATGCATATAGATATAGATATCAGTATAGCTAGATACATAGATTATATAGATATAAAAGAAAACAGATACTCCTCCCTACTCCTTTGCAGAACTGGGGAAGGAAGTCTTCCTTTCACATGGAAAATCATACATATTGTCAGATTTTTTTAAAATATATTGATTGATTTTGCTATTTATTTTCTCTCCTTCCTCTTTTTTCTAATTAAGAAAACTATTAAAAGAAATGACTCTCAGGAAGAGAAGGAAAAGGAAGGATATGAGGAGAAATTTTGTAACTGAATAAAATATTTCAGTAATTTTTTAAAGGCATAATTGGTTAGTTTTATTTTTTAACTTATTTGCAAGAGAGGTTTATATGATAATCCCTGTAGTAGTTAACTACATCTAAACACATCTCTTAGACTGTTAGTCCTATTTGGGTTCTATAAATTAAAATTCTGTTTTGAACTGATTTCCAATTTATTATACTATTTAAAATAACATGCAGTACTATGTGCAGCAAGTTGATGATTATATAGGTCAGAATATAACTCTATGACATCTGTAATATTTACAAAACCTATTATTTGTACAATCCAACAAAGTCAGAAAATGAAATGTTGATTTAAATCTAAATTCACATTTGAATTCCTCTGGTACTGCTTATTTATTAGAGAATTGTTCTTCCACATAGGGCACATGTTGTCTAGGGCGTTAATCAATATAAATATAGAATCACAAAATCAAATAGTTTTAAAAAATGAAAAATATCCATTACTTCTAATTCTACCTTTTGAGGCCCAAAAGAACAAATATAATTTAACTTCCACATGATGGCTTTTCAGCTTCCCCAAGCTGAACTTTACCATTCTTCAATCAATTGTCAAGTCACAAGGACTTGAGACTCTTAGCTCACCCAACTGCTTTCCTCTGAACCATCTCCAGACTGTCAATGTCCTTCCTAAAATGTACCACCCAAGCCTGAACACATTAATTTAAATGTGGTCTAACCATAGTAAGTTATAGCAGGATTATGACCATCTTTTTCCTGTTCCTTTCTCAAAGCAGACTGAGATCATATGAGTTTTTCTTGAATGACATATTTCAAATCTATGTGATACTTTGAAGCTTTAGATGTCATAGCTCGTCTGTTGCAATTGCTTCATTTACTTGAGTTATTTGGAGCTCAGTTTTCTCAAGACCAAAGAAACTGAATTTCAAAGAACTCAAGTGAATGATCCAAAGTCACATAGCAGAATTAAGATTCAAATTCATGTCCTTCAATTGCAAATACAGTGCTCTATCTACTATACTACATCAGCATGGCACTTTGATTTTTCCCATTTAATCAACACTGTCACTAAACCCAATATTGACTCATGTAAACTAATAGAAACATGTGCTTCCTTTGCTCAGAACACTAACCTTCTTTTATTATGAAAGCAATAACATTTATATGATTTTTTTCCTTGAAAGCATAGCTGAGAAATTAATCAAAATGCTAACAATTTGATGTTCTTTTAAAAACAGAAAATAGAAAAAAATTAATCAAGGCTGGTGGGGGGGAATATTGTTAAGGATAGCATAAGAAAGTGACTTAGAAGCCATTTTCTTGAATCTGAGAAAGGTTTTTGTCTTTCTTCAGTTCCCATTACAGTCATTTAAAAAAAAATCTTCAATGTTTCCAACTAAGCTTATTTTTATTATCTATTTGCTTGCCAGAAAGACACTGAAACTAAGAAATTCCAGAGATCTCAAAATTTTCTTCCTTCATTCTTCATTGATTTTATAACAATGTTCAATGGGCTTTTTCCCAACTACTGAAAAATCCGTTTTCTGCATTTGTGATCTCACTGTACTTGAACTGGGAAGATTAGTTAACAAGTTGATATATTTCCCATTATTTGATTACAAATTTCTAGACAAAGGGAAAGCATATATCTTCTAGAGAGGAGTAAAGTGACTAAAGGCTGCTTTCTTAATACCAGGAGACCTCAGTAGGTTCAGAAGCATGCACACAATTTCTAAGAAGGCTAACTGATCCTGAAAAGATAATTTGGCTTGTGCCAAAATAAAATACTGATGATTTAATAACATTTTATTTGAAATTCTCAAGAGTCTTGGATTCTCAGAATCTATAGCTTAAAAAGTGTTATTAAATAGTTAGTATCTGGGTAACTTGGAATTTATGATCTAATCCCTGAACAAAAAAAAAAAAGGTTCATTCAAAAACATGTATACACATATACACATACAGTTATAACTTGCAATAGTTCATTTGAATTCAATTAAAAGCTTTCTTAAACATAGTGAAAAGTGCTTCCTTAAAGTGGAAAAGACATAAAAGTCCTCAGGAACCTTAGACTCATTAGGAAGACAGGGTGTATGTAATAATTTAAGAAACAAGAATACAAGATATCCCATAACAAATGTCAAATTAATGATAGAGACAATATTAAGAATGGAATTCAGAAGTCAGAACTGAAGATGGTGCCATCAAAGATGGATTTGTATACAAATTGATACTTATAGGCTAGACAAAAAGGACTTGAATAAATGGACAAGAGTGAGATGGTGGTGGAGAGGGACATACTGAAGCTGCTGAAATCAGGCAAGGTTGGAGGGAGATTATTAACAGAACAAGTTTCCAGAGGTAAGATCAGATTAGATGAAAAGAATAGTTATGGAGAGGGGTAGGCTTGTAAAGAAAGGCTTTCTGATTCTATTAGCTTGGAAAGATTAAAATGAATCATATTCTTGAGAAATTTTGAAATGAATAGGGAGAGTAAATGAGGTGCTACTATACATAAAACAGGATCCCAAAATAGCTTCCAAGCAGGAATAAGCAGAAAATGGTTGATTGACCAAGGCTGTAATGAGAAAAATGTTTGGAATAGAAAATGTGAGAAATATAATTTAAGAAAGGAATCAAATAAAGTCTGAGTGATCTCCATTAATTTTTAACTCTTCTCTATGTCTATTATCTACAATGAAGAAATGGCATAGGCCTTTCTAATAAAATCAGGCTTAAAGCAAAGCTATCTATTGTTATGGCAACCATTAAATGCTAGTATCATAAGAAGACAAGAAAAAAATGAGGTTTTAAATACTGGCTAAAAAGAAACAAAATTATCTCTTTTTTATCAATGATTTGTTCACTTACCTAGAAGACTGAGATACCCAACTTAAATTTAATGTAAATAATTAGTAATTTCAGTAAAATAGCAAGTCATAAAATAAACATCCAAGAATCATCAACCCATCTGTATGTTGTCAACAAAACTCAGTAGGAAAAGGCAGAAAAAGAAAATCAATTCAAAACAAGATATATAAAATATCTATGAATATAACAATAAAGCACACATAGGAATTACATGAAACAATTATAAAATACTCTTTATAGAAGTAGAGGAAGACAAAAAATTGGAGAAATATTAATTGCTCATGCTTAGACTGTGTCAATACAATAAAAATACATATATAATATAAATCAATTTACAAATTAACAGCAAACCAATCAGACTTCCAAAGGAATTTTCATGAAATCAGAGTTGGGAGTGGGGAGAATACTGACAAAATTCAGCTGGAGGAACAAAAATTCAAGAAAAATAAATTGTTTTAAGTAGGAAGGAAGGGAATTTAGAAGGAACAGATCTGAACTATAGTGCCTGTACAAAGCAAAAACTCTGAAAACACTTTGATACTGATTCAAAAATGGAAAAGTTGATAAATAGAAAAGATAATGTAAATTAGACCTACATGCACATAAATAAAGGGACATAGAGTTCAATAAATTCAAAGTCACCAACTAATGAGGAAATGACTCAGTTTTTGGTAAAAATGCTAGGAAAATAAAAAGTTATATTGCAGAAATTATATTTAGATCAGCAATTCATATCACTGAACTATATGTGGATACATGACCTAGATATAAAAAATTTCAGTAACAAATTTGAGGAACAAGAAAAGTAGTATCTTTTTTTTTTTTTTGAAAAGTAGTATCTTTTAAAACTATTTATAGAGGAAGGATCTTGACCAAATCAGGAAAAGAAGGAACACAGGAAATAAAATGAACCATTTTGATAACACAAAATTGAAATGTTATTATACAAACACTCAATGTTAAAATTAAACTTGGGGGAAAATCTTTTCAGCAAATTTTTCTGACAAAGATCTAATATATAATAAATAATTCATTTAATATTTAATAATAATAAAGCTATAATAATGCTATAAAATTACTATGACTATATAAGATCAAGAGCCATTTTCTAAGAGGTAACCTGAAAAATGATATGAACAAAGAGTTCTCAAAAGATGAAACATGAGCAACCAGCAATCCTAAATCTACCTTAAATCAACCCTAAAACAACATTAAAAACTGCCTAAAATAAAGAAGAGATTGCAATTTGAAATAACTTTAAAGTGCTACTCCATTCCTATCAAATTGATAAAGATGACAAAAAAGGAAAGTGATAATTTTGGGTACGGAAATGAGAAAATCAAGCACATATATAACATTATTGGTGAAATTATGAATTATTCTTGTCATGAAAATCACTTTAGAACCTATACCGTAAAACTCACTAATCTTCTGATCTAACAATTCAGTGATTGAGCAGATACCTACAAAATATCAAATGAAAGAAAAAATGCCAATAGTTATAAAAATATTTATAGTACCACTTATTTGTTCTAACAACGAACTGAACAATGAGCAATGCTTTTAAATTTAGAAATGAATGTACTAATTATGACTTAAAACAAAAAAGAATATAAATTTAGATAATTAAGAAAGACATTCTTTTAAGCAAAATACCATCAGTTTTATATTGGTGAGGAAGTTAGTAAAGGGTTCTGCTAACAATTTTTAAAATTTTTCTTTATAGGAACCTTAAAATAACCAATAAACATAAAAACTACTAACAAGACAGAAAAATAGGATTGCATGTGAAATTATGAATCTACTAATCCAACTTGAATGTTTAAATATATATTACATTTAACTTGATGCTACCCAAGTTATTCAGTTTGACTATGTTCTCTCCTCAATCCCATTGCTTTCTTCAGTATAGTTCTTACATGCTCATTGACATTATTTTCTTTTCTCTTTTGCATCATTCAGTCCTTCTCATTCTTCCTTTCTTAATAAAAAGCCCTCACTTGTAACAAGTAATTATATTCAAGCAACTTTTTTGTGTTGGTTGAGGCAGAAAATGTATTTCTTATTCTGTACCATCCATCACCTTTCCATCAAGAGGTGGGAAAAATGTTTCACTTTAGGGAAAACGGTCTGCATTCCTGCCACATCAATGATTTGTTTTCTGTGCTTCAGATGTAGAATGATTTCCCTCTTAGAGGATACATTGAACATTGAACAAATGCCTCTCCACATTCCTGGTTATGAAGGAAAATGAAGGGTTCCTAAAGTAAAATATTCAAAACTTCAATTGGAAAGAAAGAGGGAGATCTAAGATGAAGGACAAGACCCTAGACTTTTGTCAGAGTAATGAGTAATGGCAGAATGTTACAAAGGGATGGAAAGGAAGGAAAAAAGCAGATATAAAAATTAAATTTCAAAATAGATTTTAGAGTTTTCTTGAAGAAGAGAGAGTAGATGCTCTGAGGATGAAAAATGGAACATTAAAGTCTCAGAAATAATCAGATAAAAGATTATCCAGCAAGGAGCAAAGGAAGAAAAGATGAATAGTTGGTGATTTGAAACTCAGGGATACAGAGAGAGTTGTTTGTCAATAGCTGATAACAATACAGCAGTATGTTTTCTTCCTAGAGCAAGTAGCCAAGAACTTTCAAAACAGATGACAACAAAGGTGCAAATGGCATTTTCCGGAGGAACTTTAAAAGTACTACTAAGAATTATGAAGTTTTGAGCAAAAATTTGAAAACAAGAGACAAAAGTTGTGATTTTTCTCACTGCTACTTGCAGAAGTCAAGATGTGTAAGATATGGGCTCCCCATTTTCCTACAATGGGTATTAATTTTTCCTAAACCACAAAAAGTTTGTTCTAGAAAATTGCTTAGTCCTCACTACTTTTGAAGTAGCTTCTTGATCACCTAAAAGGATAAAAAGTCCCATGGACTTGGAACCAAGTTTCCTTCAATTTGGTCCCTTCAATTTAGTGGATTTGGAAAACTTTGGAGCTACCTTGCTCTGCCCTACAACAAAGAGTTTCTACATTAAGAAGAATGAGTTTGTGCCCAGAAAAACAAAGTTCTATTGTATTTGTACTGCAAATTCTTCTTGTATAAAGTCCACCTCCAATACATAATAGGAGAAAAGGTTGATTTCAGAAGTAAACAGTTGACTAGGAAGGTGGTTCCTAAGATTTGGTTTTAAATTTCTGGATTATGGTTTACAAGGTAAGGTTGAAAGATTCCTAAGAAGGGATGAAGTACACTGAAAAAAGGCTAATAAGAATGTAATTGTCAGGTATCTCATAAATTTAATTTAAAAAAAGAACTAAAACAAATAATTATAGTGGAGAAAGAAGATTTTCAATCCAAGTACATAAAAATTACCCATAAAATAGGAAGAAGAAAGCAGCTAAGATAAGCAGAAATTCATGGAGAAAAAAAAAATCCAAAAAAGACTGCTATAGTGAATCAATGGAATCAACTCTCTATGCAAAAGTTTCAAAATTTAGGCAAACACGAAGAGGAACAAGTTGTAGGGCAAAGAGGCAAATTTGACCAAAGGAGACATGGTTAGACGAAATCAAGGCAGGACTACAATTTTCAATAAGCATAACTTAATTAAATAAACAGGATAAGTAAAGGGATTGAGGAAAGTGAAAGAAGAGACAAATGACAAATAGCATTGCAGATTTAAATACTGTACTCCCATGAGGAGATATAGAAACCATATGACTGAGATTGAGAGAAAGACAAAAGAGGAAGAAAGAGAAGAGATTTTTGTCACTGAGATAAACACTACATACCACTTGGACAGAAAGAGTAATTAAATGAATAATTCTGGAAACAGAACACAAGCCTGGGGTGATAGATAAAGCACTTACTATGTGCCAAGCACATAGGCTAGACACATCATATAGTAATGAAAGAGGATTTCAGTTTTCCAGAAAGCTCCTGGAGCTCTCTCCTTGTCAAAACAAAAACAAACAAACCAAAAACAACCACTAACAATATTTATATTTACCTCAGTGATAATTTTATCCTTCAAAAGATGAAGGAACTGAGTTAGGAAAATTCAATGCTAGATCTGACTTTGACCAACAGAAAGGAAAGAGTTTGTTTGCTTGTTTGTTCTATTATAAATGCCCAAATTGACTATAAAGGACATATGAAGAAAGACACTATCTGCATCCAGAGAAAGAATTAATAAATATAAGCCTATATAAAATAAACTTCCATATGTGTATGTGTGTATATGTCTAATGGTAACCATCTGTAGAGTGGGGGGCAAAGGAAAGAAGAAAAAGAGAAAAAAATTACATGATAATTTTGTTGTATACTTGAAAGGTACAGCAATTTGTCCATGGTAATTTTACAGTTTCATGTACAACAATCTTTTTTATTGTAGTATTTTGGGGAAGTTTGCTTTATTCCATAAATTAAAAATAAAACTTTAAAAATTTTATCCACAAAAAAGAATGATGACTACAAGAACTCCAAGAATGTCTAAAAGAAATGAAGCAAAAGATAAAATAAAAATAAAAGTAATGTTATAAGTGAAATTAGAGAAAGGTAGGAATAGTGATAGTGATTTTAGACAAAACAAAAATACACCTAATTTAATGAAATAATCAGGGAAACTACATTTTACTAAATAGTATCATAGACAATATTAATATTGAACATATATGAACAAATAGCATAATACCAAAATAAAAAAAGAAATGTTAGATGTGTTATAGGGAGAAACAAAACGCAATTGGTGGGTAGACCTCAATTTACCCCTTCTTAGCTGAATAGAATTTTAGAAAAGTTAGTATGATAAATCTCTGGAAAATATTTAATGGGAATAGAAAGGAATAGATCTTTTTCTCAGCTGTGCATGACACAAAAACTATCCAAGTCTTCTATGTGGTCCTCTCAAATTGTCCTTTATCCTTTATTTTTGCTTCATGATGATTTTTTCTTTGTGGAGAAAATCTGGGAAACCTGCAAATTTCTGAACAAACTTTCTCTAAGTTTCCTTACACAAGCCCCACCTAGAGTTTTCTAAAGCCTGGGTCAATTAAATTTGAATTTCCAGTTTTTTTCTACAGCTCTTCATACCTTCTCATATTACTACCACCATGGTGGTATTTTTGCATTCCTTGATAATTCTACCATTTCTCCTATGATTCATACTATGGCGACATCTGCTATATATTGTGCTTTGTGTAATATCCTCATTGTTTCTGTCAGGTACTATTTGAAGATTTATTTGTCCATGATTGATTTACCAATACCTAGTTTTAAAAGTTACTCTATTTTTATATAATTGATGTGACATAGGATTCACTTTATCAAACTAAAAAGTGATATTTGAGACTTCCACTCTAAGCAAGTTTATCTTCTTTTCAAAATAATTTCAGAAATGACTAATGTTTTTGTCATGTTTTATTATTTCTTATAATTTCTTAAGTTTACATTAAGTGAAGATTTTCATTGACTTTTGAGATATAGATTATTGGTTCTGATTGTTCCAATGTATCTAATCCTTTTTTTGGAACCAGAGTATAAAAGAGTTCTTTTTACTCCACTTTTTTTGGCAAATTATGTTTTAAAGTAAGGCCAACCCACTGTCTCAAAATCTATTTCTTAGGTTCATAAAAATAGTTTCATCACACTGACTAAAATGCTAGTGTAATAAGAGGTTTCATTAAGACCCTGTTGATCAGTTTCTTAGTTTCTTAACCTTTGCAGTTAAAGCAGTTTCAGGGCAGATAAGAATCCCTCTTGCATACCTCCAGACTCATATTCCTTTATTTTTAGTGTCTCTCTTTTGTCCCCTCCCTAATGGATAATGGGTTGGATTTTAAAAGGATTAGCATTATCATTATTAAAATGTTATCAGTGATCTTGGCCTAGGACAGACTTCACAGAGCTTGGATTCATTAGGAGTAATCTAAACCCCACAAAAAAGAGTCTGGCTTTAAACACACACACACACACACACACACACACACACACACACACACATTCTTGCACATTACTCCTCCAGAATAGCATAGAAATCTGATTCATGATTTGTGGCCTCTCCAATAGTGGATAATATGTTCTCTACTGGAAAAAATTTTCAATGTGTAAGTAGATGTTAAATGGAGATTAGCTAATTATTTCTTCTACCACAGCAGAAATGCTTATATTATTTTTAAAAACCTCAAAAATTTTCATTAACATATATTTATAATGTGAAATAATAAAGCATAATCATTATAATACCTGCAAAAGATAAGAGCAGCTTTGTTGAACAAATACGCAACTATTTATCTTTCACCTTAAATTTGTATTATCCATGCAATTCACAAGGTTCACCTAGGAATTCTTTAGTTCAGGAATTTTAAAAATACACAAACACATTAACCATATGTAAGCATGCATCTAAAACAATATTAGTATATTTAAAGTAGATGTCCCTCTTGATTGAATGTTTTAAGTTTGACTTTGTCTAAAATCAATGATTACTAACCATGCTTTTTTTTTTTGTGCTAGTAAATTTTACTCCTGATCCTAGTTATCTTTCCTATCCCAGCTAATTCTTCTGTTTTAATTCAGCTCCTTAACTTGCCTTGCTATTACTTCACCTCCTATCACCCTCTTCTTTTTTGCTTTCCCTTCCCCCTAAATTCCCCTCCCTTTATTTCTTTATGGATTTGGGAGGGTGCTATATCCTTTATGTTCCCTATTTAACCCATTCCTGATGTGTCTAGGTTTTCAGAACTACAAGCCCTCCTTCCCCTTTAATGCTTTTGTCTATTGTTCCTCTGCATCTCATTTGGACAACACAATTATTATTTTTACCTTTTCCTAGACAGTTTTGCTTTTTAGGGTCAGATCATATACAACTCTGCTACAATTTTTCTTTTGAGCTATCCAGTTGCTGATGTCAATCTTAAACATATGATATGCATTTTCATGTTAAAAAAAACAAACAATTTATCTATGTTAAGTTCTTTGAAATGATTGGTTTTTGACATTGGCTCTTCTTTGTTAAATTTTCTAGAGTTCAGGTTTGGTTGAAGTCCTGAAAATCTGAAAGTTCATTGAATGTCCATTGACATGAAAAAAAATCAACATTATGGATAATTTGCTGGGTATATATGATATTTTTGACTGCAGACCTAGTTCTTTTGATTGCTGGTATATATGATTCTAGGACCCATAGTCTTTTATTGTGGTTGCTGATAAGTCCTATACAATTCTCATTGTAGCTCCAGACTATTTGAATTTTTTTTTCTTCTTTCTTGCTAAATTTTCTCTTTGACCTGGGTTTTTTTAAATTTGGCAAAAATATTCCTATGTGTTTTCCACAAAGGATCTCCTTGAGGTAATAAGCGGTAGTGTTTTTCTACTTCTACTTTCCCCTTCTATTCTATCACTCCAGGATAACTTTTTTGGATTATTTGTTGCATTGCTATGTCAAGATTCTTTTTTGGGTCACACTTTTCAAGTAGTCCAATTATTCTTACAGTTTGTCTTCTTGATTTGGTCTCTGGATTTGCTATTTTTCTTATGAGATTTTTCACATTGTTTAATTTTTTTTTAATTCTCTATATTATGCTTTGCAGTTTCTTGGTGTCTAATAGCTTCACTGGTTTCCCTTTGTCCAATTCTAATTTTCAAGGAATTATTTTAATCTTTAAGTCTCTGTATGTCCTTTCCTAGTTGGTTAGCTTTATTTTTCATGATCTTCTTGTGGGGTTTTTTTTTTGATATTTTTCATTTATTTATTGTTTGTTTTCCCCAATGTCTCTCACTTCATTCTTAATTTTTTTTTGAATTCTCTCTGGGCAGGGAGCTATTTCATTTACTTTTGGAGGTAGAACAGCTTTCCTTTTTACTTCAGTGTCCTCCCCTGAAGATGAACCCCAGCCTTCCCTATTCCCCTAACAAGTTCTTATAGTGAGGTTCTTTCTTCTTGGCTGGTTCCTTTTTTAAAAAAATGAGAAATATTAGTATAAGCACCTCTAATGGGGTACGGGATGCTACCTCTGCTTTATGGCAGCTCTCCCCTCTGACCTGGACCTCCAAACCAAGAGCTCCCTTGTCCAGCAAGTACCCACACCCAGCAGCCTCCCTGCCCCACAGGTGTGTTGGTACCTTCCTGCCGAGGGGCAAGTCTCTGCAGGAAAGCTGGACCTGACATCTATGTTCACCCTGAGGAATGAATTTGTTCTGTTTGTGGGGGAAGTCTGAAAAGCTTGAAATCTATTGAGTCATCTTCCCAGAATCCTCCCATGAAATATATTCTCATATTTTTTTTAATTATGCACCAATTCAACAGCAATGAAATTGAACACAGATCTTATCAGATACAAGCAAGAACTCTACATTTTTTTTGACAATCATATCCCCAGTTCCCAGGATTGTAAAAATATATGACAGATCACTTCAAGAAAACTGTAAGAAATAACATCAATCCTAAATCTAAATTTATTAAGAATAGAAATAAAAGAATAACAAAACTAAAAGGGGGGGGGGAATGAAGAACACAAAGCATTAAAAAGCTTCACTTAGCAAAACTCAAGAAGTATTGCTTAATAAAGAGGGCAAACATTAGACTGATGTATTAAGTGATTTAGAAAAGAAGATGGACAGAGTGAGACTTGAATTTTGAAAAACCTCTTTCAAGTTTGATGGTTTAAATCTAACTAAAAGTAGAACCAGACCAATACAAAGTCATTCATAAAGCTACTTTCTGCTTTTACCATCATATAATTACACCTTTTCCCACAATATTTGATAGAAAATGTAAACGCAATTCAGGATGACCACAGTAAATATTATACTTCTCTCAATCAAGACATACATGGACAAGAACGTTTATCTACCAATATTCCTGATAATAATTATAGTATACCACTATGGCAGAAATAACTAGGAAAATGATTGAAGATCCACAGAAAACTTTTGGTAGATTACATTAACATATGTCTACTATGTACAAGAGATAAAAACTTGAATACTATTAAAAGAATTAAGGAAACAAAAAAGAAACATATAGCATAGAATCTGAAAACCAAAAGCATGTTAGATACTTTAGATTCCCTAAATTATTAATTAAAAATAAAAATCAAAAGTTTAAGACTATTTGCTAGGTCAAACCTGTACAAAACCACAAAATTAATATTTTAACATCAATTAACAACTGCATTATAGAGACCTCAGAAGCAAATACATGAAAAAAAGGCAAAGTACATTCACAGAAAAAATATATATAGAAAATTTGTGGTGTTTTAAAACTGGCAAAAGTGATTCAACAAAATTCTATGCTATGTTTCTTTTTTGTTTCCTTAATTATTCTTTTTCCATATTAAAAGTTTTTTAAAAAGGGGGGGGGGAGGAATACCAAAAGAAAAGGAAAGAAAATGAGCAAAAAACAGAAAAGAACCTCGATCAAGCTACTATGGTAACAGATCAGACCAAAACACAAACTCAGATGAGAACAGAATGTCCACAGAAGAAATCTTAAAGAGTGAGATAAATTTGTCTCAAACCCAAAGAAACTTCTTGGAAATGCTCATAAAAGTTTTCAGAAGGCAAATAAGAGAGGTAAAGGGGGGGGGGGGAAATGAGAAAAGAAACAAGAGGTATGCTTGAGACTCAACAGTTTGGAAGAAGAAGGGGAAAAAATTGTCTGAAGAAAACAACCACTTAAACTATAGAATAAACCAAATAGAAAAAGAGATACAAAAGGTAACTGAAGAAAACCACATTTTAAAATCTAGAATAGTGTAGATGGAAGCTTATGAGTTTATGAGACAAGAAGAATCAGTCAAACAAATTAAAAAGAGTGAAAAAATAGAAGAAAATGTGAAATACCTCATTGGAAAAATAGCTGACCTGGAAATTAGATCTAGAAGAGACAATGTAAAAATTATTGGCCTAGGGCAACTAGATGGCACACTGTATAGAGCACCAGCCCTGAAGTCAGAAGGACCTAAGTTCAAATCTGGCCTCAGACACTTAACACTTTTTAATTGCGAGATCCTAGGCAAGTTACTTAACCCCAATTGTCTCAGAAAAAAAATAATTGGCCTATCTGAAGACCATGACCAAAAATAGAGCCTGGATAGAATTCTACAAGAAGACATTCAGGAAAACTGCCTCAATATTCTAGAAACAGAGGGGGAAGTACTTATTGAAAAAGTTCCATCAATCACCCTCAGAAAGAGATCCCACAAGCAAAATCACAAGGAACATTGTTGCAAAACTCCAAAACTATAATCTTAAGGAAAAAATACTGCAATCTCCCAGACAAAAACAATTCAAATATCAAGGAGCAACAGTCAGGATTATGCAGGATCAGGTAACTTCTACAATAAAGTATCAGAGGATCTGGAATACCATATTCTGGAAGGCAAAGGACCTGGAATTACAACCAAGAATTAGCTACTCAGTGAGATTCAGCATCATCTTTTAGAGGAAGAGATGGAGCTTCCATGAAGTGAGACTTTCAATCATTTCTATTAAAAAAAAAAAAAAAAACAGAACTAAGCAGAAAATTTAATCTACAAACACAGGACTCAAGAGAACCATAGAAAGATAAACAGGGAGAAATATATATATATATATATATGCTTATATATATATATAAATATCTATATATCTATATACATACATGTATATATATATATATGTTAAGATTAAATTGGTTACATCACTAGATGAGAAAACAATATCTGTAATTCTTAAGAACTGTATCTGTCACTGGGGCAGACAAAGAAGGGCAACACATGGACTGAGAATATGATTGTAAATGGTCCCTGATGTGATGACATCAGAGAAAAAATACATTAAGGGATGAGAAAAGGTCTGTACAGGAAAAAGAGGAAAGGAGAGGTATAAGGGACATTCAGTACACATGAAGTCAGGCAAAAGACCTAATTAATCGAGAGAAAGAAGGGAAGGGAATGAGCAGTTTTGGTATTAAGAAGGAACAATTTAATCATTCAATTGGGTATAGAAATTTATCTAACCCTATAAATAAATAGGAGGAGAAAGAGGAACAGAAAAGAGAGGGATAGAATAGGAGGTGGAGAAGAAATAATTAGGGAAAGAGGTAAGAGAAGAGAGGAAGGGCTGATAGAAGATAATAATGAGATAACATACCAAAACCTATGAAATGCAGCCAATGTAGTTCTTAGGAGAAAATTTATATCTGTAAATAGCTACATGAATAAAATAGAGAAAGAGAAAGTCAATTAATTAGGTATGTAACTTAAACAGCTAGAAAAAGAGCAAATTAAAAACCCCCAATTAAAAACCAAATTAGAAATTTTGAAACTTAAAGGAGAGATTAATAAAATAGAAATGAAGAAAACTATTGAACTAATAAACAAAGTTTTATAAATCACTAGCATCAAAAATTAAAGGGGTGAACTTAACACCAATGAAAAATAAATTAAAGCACTAATTTGGAGCTGTTTTGACCAACTTAATGTCAGCAAGACTGACAATCTAACTGAAATGGATGAATATTTACAAAAATATAAATTTCCCAGGTTAACAGAAGAGGAAATAAAATACTTAAATAGTCCCATTCTAGAAAAAGAAATTGAATAAGTCATTAATGAACTCCCTGAGAAAAAAATCTCCAGGGACATATGAATTCACTAGTGAATCTTACCAAACATTTAAAGAACAATTAATTCTATTGTTATGTAAACTATTTGGAAAAATAGATAAAGAAGGAGTCCTGCCAAATTCCTTCTATAACATAAATAGAGCACTGACACCTAAGCCAGAAAGGGCCAAAACAGAGAAAGAAAATTACAAACCAATCTTCCTAGTGAATATTAATGCAAAATTTTAAAATAAAATATTAGCAAAGATTACAGCAACTTATCAGCAGGATAATATACTATAACCAAATGGGATTTATGCCAGGAATGCAGGGCTGGTTCAATATCAGGAAAACTTATTACCATAATTGACCATAGCAATAACAAAACCAAAAGAAATCATATGATAATCTCAGCAGATACAGAAAAAACTTTTGACAAAACACAGCACCCATTTCTATTAAAAATCCTAGAAAGCATAGGGATTAAAGGAGCTTTCCTTAAAATAATAAACAGTATCTATCTAAAACCTATAGCAAGCATTATTTGTAATGGAGAGAAATTCCCAAAAAGATCAGGGGTGAAACAAGGATGCCTATTATCACCACTATTATTCAATACTATACTAGAAATGTTTGCTTTAGCAATAAGAAAAAAAAAAGAAATTAAAGGAACTAGAATAGGCAATGAGGATATAAAACTATGACTTTTTGCAGATGATATGATGACATACTTAGAGAATCCTAGAAAATCATCCAAAAATGTACTGGAAAGAATGCACAGCTTTAGCAAAGTTACAGAATATAAAATAAACCTACACAAATCATCAGCATTTCTATATATTACTGACAAACTCCATCAGCAAGAGCTAGAAAGAGAAATTCCATTTAAAATTACTGTAGACAAAATAAAATACTTGGGGATCTATCTGCCAAGACAAACCCAAGAACTATATGAAACAATTACAAAACACTTCTCACAGAAATAAAATCAGATCTAAACAAGTGCAAAAATATCAATTGCTCATAGTTAGGCCGAGCTAATATAATAAAAATGACAATTTTGCCTAAATTGATCTACTTATTCAGTGCCATACCAAACTGTCAAATAATTATTTTATAGAACTGGAAAAAATAATAACAAAATTCATTTAGTAGAACAAAATGTCAAGAATATCAAGGAAATTAATGAAAAGAATATACAAAGGATGGTTGCTTAGCAGTGCCAAACCTAAAACTATATTATAAAGCAGTAATAATCAAAACCATTTAGTACTGGTTAAGAAATAGAATGATGGATCAATGGAATAGGTTAGGTACACAGGACACAATAATATTTAACAAACCCCCAAACTCTTCTAGAATAATCTTCTGAAATAAGAACTCACTATTTGACAAAATTTGCTGGGAAAACTGGAAAATAACATTTCAGAAACTTGGCCTAAAACTACTTGTCACACTCCATACTAAAATAAGGTCAAAATAGGTACATGATTTGGGCATAAAGAAGGTTACCATAAACAAATTAGGAGAGCAAGGGATATTTTACCTCTCAAATCTTTGGAGAAGGGAGGAAATTATGACCAAAGAAGAACTAGAAAACATTATGAAAGACAAAATCAACAACTTTGATTACATTAAATTAAAAAGGTTTTGCACAAACAAAAACAACAGAAATAATGTTAAAAGGGAAGTATAAAGCTGGGAAAAATCTTTACAGTCAATATTTATGATAAAGGTCTAATTTTTTTTTTTTGCTAAGGCAATTGGGGTTAAGTGACTTGCCCAGAGTCACACAGCTGTTACGTGTCTGAGACCTAAAGGTCTAATTTTTAAAATATTTAAAGAACTGTCAAATTTATAAGAAGATAAATCATTACTCAATTGATAAATGGCCAAAGAATTTGAACAGACAATTTTCAGGTGATGAAATTAAAGCCACCTGTAGTTAATATGAAAAAATGCTCTAAATCGCTATTGATTAGAGAAATGCAAATTAAAATATGTCTGGATTATCACCTCATACTTCTTAGATTGGCTAAGGGAATAGGAAAAGAATGAAAAATGTTGAAGGGGATGTGGAAAAACTAGGACACTAATGCATTATTGATAGAATTGTGAAACGATCCAACTATTCTGGAGAGCAATTTGGAACTGTGCCCAAAGGGCTATCAAACTGTACATATCCTTTGACCCAATAGTGCCATTATTGAGAGTATATCCAAAGGAAATCATAAAGGAGGGAGAAGGACCCACATGAGCAAAAATGTTTGTAGCAGCTCTTTTTGTGGTACCAAAAAGCTGTAAAAGGAGTGGATGCCCCTCAATTGGGGAATGACTGAATAAGTTGTGGCATATGAAGATAATGGATTATTATTGTTCTATAAAAAATGATGAACAAGGAGGGCGGAGCCAAGATGGTGGAGTGAAAAGGTGACTTTCTGCCTCTCCTCCGATCTTCTCTCAAATCAACAATAAAATAAGCCTCTGAACTGACCTTCAAGTCAACGAACTCAGAAATATTTGGGCACTGCTCTCTGGTGAACTTCATATCAGGTTAGTCTGACTTGGACAGAGAGATAAATAGAGGACTCCTGTGTAGGCCAGAAGTGAGGGTGGGACTCAGGTCAGCTCATCATGGCAGAAATTCCGAGCTCCAAACTCCAAATTCCAAACACCTAGAGTTTATCTGAGGCACTCAGGACACTCTGCCCTGATTGGGGGCAGGTGTTCTGGCATACTTGCCTTGTTTAAGGAGTAATTCAGACTTCGTCCTAGCCCCCACCGGCCCAGCACCTTAAGTTAATTCGCGGAAGTGCCCCAGGGCAAAGCTTTTCAGCCCCCGTTTTTTTTTCCCTACTTTAAAGAGATATACACACTGTCTAAAAAAATGAAGAAGCAAAAGAGAGCTCTCACCATAGACAGCTTTTATCAAGGCAAAGAAGTGTTGACCCCAGATGCTGAGGTTCCTTTAGACAAAATACCAGAAGAAGGTATTAAAGAACATCACTGGTCAATTTTTCAAAAGGCCTTTCTGGAAGATTGCATAAAGAGCCTCAAAAGAGAGCTGGAGAATAAATGGAAAAATAAACTGAAATCAGTGCAATAAGGATACAATACCTTGCAAGAAGGATATGATGCCCTGCAAAAGAGATATGAAAAAGACACCAATTTATTGAAAAATAAAATTAGTGAAGTGGAAAAAGAGTGCAATGAACAAATTGGCCAGTTACAGAAGGAGCTTAAAAAGGTAACTGAAGAAAACAAGACTTTAAAAATAAGAATTGAACAAATGCAAGTGAATGACTCAATAAGACTTCAAGAATCAGTCAAACAAAAACAAAAAAATGAAAAATTAGAGGAAAATATGAAATATCTCCTAAGAAAAACAACTGACTTGGAAAATAGATCTAGGAGAGACAATCTAAGGATTATTGGACTTCCTGAAAGCCATGATGAAAAAAAGAATCTAAACACTATCTTCCAGGAAATCCTGAAAGAAAACTGCCCTGAGATTGTAGAATCAGAAGGCAAAATCACCATTGAAAGAATTCACTGATCACCTCCTGAAAGAGACCCCAAAATTAAAATCCCAAGGAATATCGTGGCTAAATTTCAGGACTATAGCACCAAGGAACAGATTCTGCTAGCAGCTAGAAAGAAACAATTCAAATGCTGAGGATCAATAATTAGAATCACACACGATCTGTCAGCCTCCACACTGAAGGATCGAAGGGCCTGGAACGAGATATTCCGAAGCAAAGGAACTTGGATTACAGCTAAGAATAACTTATCCAGCTAGAATGAGCATTATCCTCCAGGGAAGAAGATGGTCATTCAATGATATAGGTGAATTTCACCTATTTCTAATGAAAAGACCGGATCTGAAAAAAAAAATTCGACATCCAAACACAGAACTCAAGAGAAGCATAAAAAGGTAAAAAGGAAAGGACTCTTGAGAACTTTATTTTTACTAGGGGGATACTTAAAGTTTGGGGGTATAATTAACTACATATTACTTTGATAATATGAAAAAGAGAACTAAAGGGGAAAAGGTTGTCATACTGGGGAAAAGAGGGAAAAAGTGGTAAAATAAGATCTAAAAAAAGAAAGGAGGTAAAAACAAGGTAAAATCACCTGAAGACGCAAAGAAAACCTAATATAATTGAGAGAAAGAGGGGAGGGAGATGAGCATTGTGTAAATCTTACTCTCATCAGGTTGGGCTCTAAAAGTGTATATCAGACACTTGATTTCACATAGGACAGACAAGTGTCTGTTGCTGGAGGGAAGTGGGAGGGAAAGGAGGAAAAGTAAGGGACAAACTAATAGAAGGGAAAATAGAAGAATCAGGGGAAAGGAGTAAAAACAGGGGGAGGGGATCTAAAGGGTGGAGTATTGTTTGGGAGAGGGGGTCATCAAAAGCAAAGTACTGAGGAAGGGGGAAGGGAGAAAGGGGAAAGGAAAGGGGAAAACATAACTTGGGTAAATAAGATGGCAGGAAATAAAGAATTAGTTATTCTAACTGTGAATGTTAATGGGATGAACTCTCTCATAAAGCGGAAGCAGGTATCAGATTGGATTAAAAACCAGAATCCCACAAAATGTTGTCTACAAGAAACACATCTAAAAAACAGCAGGATTAGCAATCCTTACCTCAGATCAAGTAAAAGCCGAGATAGATCTAATCAAAAGAGATAAGGAAGGAAACTATATTTTATTAAAGGGTACCATAGATAATGTAGTAATATCTATACTAAATATATATGCACCAAGTGCAACAGCACACAAATTCCTAGGTGACAAATTAAGAGAGATGCAAGAAGAAATAGACAACCAAATGATACTAGTGGGGGATCTCAACCTTGCTCTCTCAGAATTAGTTAAATCAAACTAAAAAATAAACAAGAAAGAAACTAGGGAGATAAACGAATTGTTAGAAAAGTTAGGTATGATAGATCTATGGAGAAAGTTGAATGGAGACAGTAGGGAGTTTACTTTTTTCTCAGCAGTCCATGGAACCTATACAAAAATTGACCATGTGTTAAGGCATAAAAACCTCAAAATCAAATGCAGAAAGGCAGAAATTGTAAATGCATCCTTTTCAGATCATGATGCAATAAAAATCACATGCAATATAAGGCCAGGAGAAAATAAACCAAAAGTTAATTGGAAATGAAATAATCTAATCCTGAAGAATGAATGGGTGAAAGAGCAAATCATAGACAAAATAATTTCATTCCAGAGAATGACAATAAGGAGACAACATACCAAAATTTGTGGGATATGGCCAAAGCGGTTATAAGGGGCAATTTTATATCTCTATATGCTTACTTGCATAAAATAGAGAAAGAAAAGATCAATGAATTGGGCTTATTACTAAAAAAACTAGAAAAAGAACAAATTAAAAACCCTCAATTATATACCAAGTTGGAAATTCTAAAAGTAAAAGGAGAAATTAATAAAATTGAAAATAAGAAAACTATTGAGTTAATAAATAAAACCAAGAGTT